>JALCCG010000067.1:0-88895 GCA_023212695.1 Sporisorium sorghi | reverse complement strand
TTGTCTCCATATCTTACGACATGGTTGCATTCTCTTGAAGGTGTTTTAATTTGTCTCACGCTATGGGGTCAGTCCCATTTATGGACAAGACCTTTTTTCTTGAATTCCTGCGGCTTCTTGAAATCCGCTCGGTATGCATTTCCTCCCGGCGAGTCGTCTTCTTCTTTGGCCTCCGGCTTCACGGCGAATAATGTGAGGAGCCCGCCCACTGCTGCAACAGCGGCCAAGGTGCCGAACATCACCCAATGATTCGCGCCGAGCAGCAGTGAGACGACAGGGGGTCCAAGAGATACGCCAATAAAACGCATGCTGCTGTACAATGAAGTGATGGTGCCGCGCTGTTCCTTCTCAACGCCTTCGGTAAGCAGCGTATCCATACATGGCAGGACCATGCCGATCCCGATGCCGCCAAGCGTCATCATACCGACCACAAAATAAATCTGTGAACTGAAGCCGGTCACAATCAAGGAAGCGGTTAAGAGGGTCATACCTGCAAAACCTGTCCACTTTTTGGCCGCCTTGTTCTTGCCCGTCAATTTACCTGCCAGATACGACGCGAGACACAGCAATGCAAGCGGAATCGCAAGTACAAGGCCTTTTACCACGCCTTGCAGTTTGTAGGTGCTCTCCAGTGTTTCTGACAAATAAAAAAGCACACCGAACACGCCGAACATAGCGATACCACCGATAGCAAAAATCGCGTACAGCCATCGGCCCTTCTCGTGCAAAACCTGCTTTGTCGTTTTCAAAAATTCACGGAGGGACTGTTTATTATTGTTGCTGCTCGTTTTTGGCGTCTTCACAAGAAATATGACCAGAACGAGTGAAATCAGACACAGAATCGGAATCGCTGTAAAGGGCAGGAACCAAATAAAACTCCCTAATAAAGCGCCCAATATCGGACTGATTACCTTACCGAATGTATTGGAGGTTTCTATAATACCTAGACTCTTGCTGACCTCTTCTTCACCCTTAAACATATCTCCCACAAGCGGAATAACGATGGGAAATGCACCGGCGGCCCCTATACCCTGCAGAAATCTCCCCGCCAAAATAACATAATACGCCGTCGTCCCGCTCAGCATCCATGCGGCCACGGCGGATACCGCTCCGCCTAATGCGGCAATGATTAAACTTGGGATGATGATCTTCTTTCGTCCATACCGATCCGATAAATAGCCGGCAATCGGAATTAACAAGATAGCCACAACAGCATAAACCGTAATGAGCATACTGACTTTAAAGGAGCTGATTCCCAGGACTTTGGAAATCTGCGGCAAAATGGGAATGAGCATGGAATTGCCCAGCGTCATGATGAGTGGTATGGATGCCAAGGCAACCAGATCCCATTTCTTGTTTTCCATGAGAAGACCACCTTTGCGTTATCTGTCATCCATATTGTAGGTTCTTTCGCCTAGAATATGCATGACTGCAAGGTGGTCAATTTTTCCCTTATGCAATTTTTCCTTATTTATACTTTAAAACCGGACATCAACTGTCGCAGCTTGCCGGACATTACGTTCAGATCTTCTACGGAATTGGTGATTTCCTCCATGGAAGCCAGCTGTTCTTCCGTTGCAGCGCTAACACTTTGTGTTCCGCCGGCTGTGGTTTCTGTAACTTCCTGAATTCTGCGAATGGCATGAACGAGATCATCAGCCCCGGAGTTCATCTGTTCGGTTGCAACGGTTACGCCTTGAATCTGTTCATTCAATTCCACAACAGACTGCTCGATGTCCTTAAAGGCTCTCTCGGCTCCCTGCGCCACGGACATGCCTTCTGTAACCTCGCGTGTACCCTGTTCCATGACCCCGGCCAAATCATAAATATCCTGCTGAAGCTCGTGCACAAACTGCCTGATTTCAACAGAGGAATTGGAAGCCTGGTCTGCCAATTTCCGTACCTCAGCAGCAACGACTGCAAAACCTCTTCCGTGCTCTCCCGCGCGAGCTGCCTCAATCGAAGCATTCAAAGCCAGAAGGGAAGTCTGCTCCGCAATTTCAATAATAATTTGTCCCATCGCCCCGATGTTTGAGGCTTTTTCACCAAGAGCTCTTACCGACTGTGCGGATTGATCTACACTGGTGCGGATGCCTTCCATTTGGTTCAACGTATGTATAATCGCCTGTTCGCCTTCGGATGCTAACTTGTTCGCAGTGGCTGCCAATCCGGACACGTCTTTTGCGGCGAGCGTGATATGCTTCATTCCTTCCGCCATATCCGTTACCGTTGCTGTCGTTTCCTCCGTATCCTGAAGCTGGTTCTCAACCCCGGCTGCCAATTCTTCCATGATGCCCGAGGTTTGCTGAGATGCCTGACGAATTTCCTCCGTGGTGGAGTGCAGTGTCGACGCTGCGGTACCGACTTGTCCAGCGGTATCCTGCACCTGTACAACCAATGCCCGGAACCCCTCGACCAGCTTGTTATACGCATCGGCAACCGCCCTGATCTCGTCTTTCGTGGTTATGTTCAGGCGGGTAACAAGATCACCGCCGCCATCGGCGATTCTTAATAGCTGATCGCTCATCTGGTTCAATGGACGAATGGAGCGGGTAAGAAGATATCCCTGGATCGCAAAATAAACGACGGCTGCCATACCAATCAGCATAATCATCATATTCTGAAGTTCGCTGTTGCTGGCAATCTCATCGGCCTGCTTGGCCAAAGCTTCATTTTTATTGATCGTGAACTCCGCTATAAGCGTACTGAAAGATTTGCGAATCTCACGTTCCTGGTTAAACGCGGCTTCGTATACCCGAAACGGTACCGCCTTGTAAAACCCCGTATCGTACCCCAATTTGTTTAAGACCTGTGTCACAGCTTCCGTGTAAATTACATATCCGGTTTCAATCTGGTTGAAGACCTTTACATCTTCCTCAGTCGTCATTAAGACTTTGGTTTCTTTCATAAGTTTACTAACGGATTCCTGTCTCGATTTTAACGAATCTACAAAGGTCGAATCCCCGGTCAACAAGTAGCCGCGCTCGTCATTTGAAATCCCTGTCAATAAAGTTTCAAGTTGGGTCAGGTTGTAAATGACCTTTTGATCCTCTTCAATAATCTTGCTGAACCTCTTCTCCGTCATGTTCGAAGTGATAAATGCAATGATTACGATAACCGCCGTAACCGTCGCAAGAATCGTAGACGATAGAATTAATTTTGTTTTTATCTTCATCCGCAAGCACCCGACCTTTGATAAGTAATATACCCCCATTCTATTTTCGTCAAAATTGTGTCTAAAATGAATAGTTATGGAGGCCATGAAACCGCTTAACCCAAAAATATTTCAAAAAATTTATTAATCAACGGTCAAATAATGCTTTAAATTGGATAACACCCTCCATAAGACATAAGAAATTACCCTGATTCATCCACAAAATAATTTCCGATTTTTTCCTTGCATGAAACAGAACATTTTTTTTCATGAATCACTCCTCAAAAAAAAGATCTGCCTAAACCCAGAGCTCAGACAGATCTTCCTATTTCAAGTTTCCGGGATAAAATGGCTTTTTTCCCCGATATGATAAACATGCAGTTTATGCATCGCACGTGTGCAGGCGGTATAGAACAGCTTCCGGTCGCTTTCCCGGTGATACACGTCCTCGGAACCGTTGTAAATGATAACCGCATCGAATTCGACACCCTTTGCCAAATAGGCGGGAACAACAAGGGTTCCTTTTTCAAATGCCGGGGTCGTCTTGGTGATCAATCTCGTATGAATATCAGCTGACAGCTGCTTGTGCACACGCCGGCTCTCTTCTTCCGTTCGACAGATGACCGCGACGTACTGGAATCCCTGCTCATGAAGCTCACGTATATCGGAAATAATCGTTCCGTTCAGCGCTTCTTCATCCTGAACCTGAATCACCCGCGGCGCTTCACCCGGACGGTTAAAGGGAACGATCCGCTCTCCTCCAGGAATCATTTGCCGAGTGAAATCAACGATTTCATACGTGGAGCGGTAACTTTGCGTCAGGGTGATAACTTCCGTATCCTCTTTACCATACAAACTGACCAAGTTCTCCAAGCTTCCCAGAGCCTCCCCATGCGCATAAATCGCTTGATTAAGATCACCGAGTACCGTCATTTTGGCCCGAGGGAACAATCGCTTCAGGAATTCCAGCTGGAAACCCGAATAGTCCTGAACCTCATCGACAATCACATGACGAATGGCGGTGTTCGTACGGAAACCCTGGAGCAGCTCCTTCAGGTACAGGAACGGGGTAGCATCTTCGTACATCAACGATTTATCGTCCAGGGAGGCTGTGGTGAGCTTACAGATATCCTCCCAATGTGCCGGAAGATTCTCAGGATCGCCCGCAGCCCGGCGGAACAAGGATTCGTCTGTGAACAGTTTACGGTACATCCCCTTGACATCCACGTAGCGGAATCGCTTGATCCAGCGTCTGACCGGTTTGAGACGTTGGCTGATCACCATTTTTGCAAGGACGTCCTTTTCCTTATCAAAATCGTCAAACGTCTCTTCCTTCCGTTTCTGCTTCCGCTTCATCGTTTGGAAGGCGCGCTGGTAATCATCCGAATCCAGCAGCTCGATTTGCTCCTCGACCCATGGAGCGTCTTTTTCACTTTGGGCAAACTCCGACAGACGTTTCAGCATCCATTCCTTCATAAGATCAATCCGGCCGGCGAGTTTAACCGCTGAATCATAACCATAGAACTGGGCGGTCATTTCATCCGAGCTGACGATGACCTTGCCTTGGAAAACAACCGGTTTAAAGAGCATGCCATTCTTCTCTAGCAGCTCTTTATATCGTCGGATGGTATCCAGATAAGCGCCGGAGGATTTATAGGATATGCTCTCCAGATGCGCGCGGTAGCGGAGCGAATCATCTGCATTCAGCAAAGTTTCCGTCTGTGTGAATACATCTTCGAGATCAAATTCCTTGCCCAAACGGTGCTCCAAATAGGACTGGAAGGTCGTTTGCTGCATGTTGTCCTCGCCAAGCTCGGGAAGCACGGTGGACACATAACTGTTAAACAGCGGGTTCGGGGAGAACAGAATCATCTGATCGGCCCGGAGTGTCTCCCGGTATTTGTACAGTAGATAAGCCACCCGCTGCAGTGCGGCTGAGGTTTTTCCGCTGCCAGCAGCTCCCTGAACGATCAGCATGCGTGTTTTGTCGTTTCGTATGACCGCATTCTGCTCCTTCTGAATGGTAGCTACAATGCTCTTCATCCGGTCATCCGCGCTGTGGCTGAGTACCTGCTGGAGCAGTTCATCACCAATCGTCACGCCAGTATCAAACAATACCTTGATCTGGCCGCTATGGATTACAAACTGGCGCTTCAGCAGCATTTCACCTTTCACCAGGCCGGAGGGCGTCTCATACTGGGCCGGACCCGGGGCTCCGTCATAATACAGGCTGGATATCGGTGCACGCCAGTCATACACGAGGAACGTCTCCATATTTTCATCCAGAAAAGAGCCGGTTCCCAGATAAATAGTCTCCGTCTCCGAGGTTCCTTCCTCTTTAAAATCAATGCGACCAAAGTAAGGAGATTCCACGAGTTTTCTGTACTTTTTAAGCAGCTTGCTTGACTGCAGATGAGCATGCTCACGTTCTGCCAGTACCTGTGACTGCTGTCTCAGATTGGTCGATGTTTCACCTAAATCATCCGGGTTGCTGAAGTTAACCGTAACTTCGTCCCAGAAGTCCTTCCGCATATCGATAACGACATCACGGATATCTCCGACACTCGCTTCCAACTGAGATATTTTATTGCTGATTTTCGTTGATACTTCCGTTACCCGTGTCTGTTCTTCTTGCCAATCCTGTTCGCTGATAGCCATTGTTCATCCCCCTAATTTACTGGTTGACAGCGCAAAATGTCTGTGATATAATACAGTTGTGGTATTCTAACCACATTATTTGTTTTTAATGACAAACCATTGCTAATTATAACAGCATGCTACAGTTAATACAACATTTGAATTTAGTAACCGGCCGGAATGGCCGGTTTTTTTGCATTCATATCGTATGGTTCATCTACCATACCATGTCCGATTGGGCTTGCCAAGAAAGCTCCTGCCATCCGCATGTTGGTCATAACGGCTGATCAAAAGCGAGTCTTGATCGGCCCCTTCATATCGTTTGATATGCTTATTTTCTCAACCAGGAGAACAAGGCTTCTTCCTGTTCCTTGTCCTCCACGACACGGCTGATTTGATCCGCCACCCGATTCAACCGGTCAAGTTGATAACCGTAATCATACATGGAGGCAGCCACAACCGACAGCCGAAGCCCACCAGGATCTGCGCCCGGTCCGCACATCACTTGCTCCATAAACGCTTCATTGTTCTCGGCCATGGTCTCCGCCTCGTCCTCATTCGGCTTCAGCTTTCCTTCGAACTTCCATAGAATATGCTCATGGTACTTCATCAGCCGCTCCAGATTGCTATCAAATTGCTCGTCGATCAGTTCCGACCGTTCCGCCTGGAAGTAATGATTCTCCACGGCGTCCAGCACTTCATATCCTTTACGAAGGGATTGGAGCAGCTGCTTATACACAACAAGCTGTCTAGCTTGACTATACTTGGCCCGCTTCAGCTTTTTCTGCTCCTCCTCAAACAAATTGTATTTGTCCGACAACGATTTGATTGCTGTTTCAAGTTCCTTCTTCTCCGCACGGTAGACCGAATCCTTCATCTCGTGGGAAATGGCCGTCCGCAGCAGCAGCGACATTTTGCCAAAGACAATATGAATCCGTTTAATGTACTGCTCCTTCGGCTTTGGAGGAAATACGAGAATATTAATAAGGAAAGCAGATACGATGCCGATGATCGTGAGAATAAACCGGTTGAGTGCAAAGTCCCATTGACCGGAAGCTTCCATTACGGATATAACCGTAACCAGGGTGAGACCGATCGTCTCTCCCATTTTTAATTTCATGCAGATCATGATCACTAAAATACATACCAGACCGACCGAAATCGGTTGATTGGATAAAAAATATCCTCCGAGCATCGCCAGTATCGCCCCAAGCGTACTCGTCTGCAGCTGGTCCAGGAAATATCTCCACGACCGATAGATAGACGGCTGCATCGCAAAAATCGCGGCTATGGCTGCTACAACAGGGGATTGAAAATCAAACAGCATAGCCAAATAAAGAGCCAGCGTTACGGCTAGGCCGGTTTTGAACATTCTTGCTCCAAATGCCATAGACAGCCCTCCTTACATAACCCAAATTCAAATCTATGCTTACACACCATGATACATACTCCTCCGCTTAAACCGCTATTCCATGAATTACCCTTACTTTTCCAAAGTGATGCAGGCCGACATGACGTTCACGCATCCGGGAAGGCCCGCTTCCCCATTCTTCTCTCATAATATCGGACCATAAAACTAACCCATGCGCAGGAAGCCAAATAGCCCCCGAGGATGTCGCTTGGATAGTGAACACCCAGATATATCCGGCTAAGCCCAATGCTTACAATCATGATGATTGCAAAAGCGATTAATACTCCTCTTCCTGTCCTGCTGTCTATATGTCTCCACAACAAATATGCCAGCACGCTATAGAAGGAAAAAGCACCCATCGAATGCCCGCTGGGAAAGCTGTATCCCGTAATTTCAACCAGGCGGTGGATATCCGGCCTCACCCGTTGAAAAATTAATTTTAATAATAGATTAAGAATAGATGAACCGAATACGACTACAATAAGTAGAAGAATCTCCGTGCGACGCCTCAATACCCAATATAGCACGGCGATTACGATAAGACACAATACAGTAACCGGACCGATTGAGCCTATAAATGAGAGGCCTATTGCGATATCCGTAATGAATGGATGCTCCAGGTTCTGTATTGAGGTTATGATGGCCAGATCGAGTGGAGCCAAGAGCTGAAACTTAACCAATGCGGCCATTATGATAAATCCTACGAAGCTGATGAGTGATATAAAGAAAATCCAGCGTTGTCTTCCTGAAGCCCAATTCATCTGTCCGCTCAAACTCTCTTTTCTCCTTTGCGTTGTTTCAAATCTATATGACTTGGGTGAAAACAAGATAATATCATTTTCCAGAGATAAAGAAAAGTCCAGCGCTGATTCCCAAGAAATTTCCCTTAGGTTATGCTGAATTTGGTATTATTACTCTAATATGATAAATTTTAACGATAAAGGAGTTTGTCCTATGAAGGTTCTAGTAGTCGGTGCGAATGGTCAAATCGGAAAACACCTTACACACCTGCTTCAAGATCATGAAGCCTACACCGTAAAAGCGATGGTTCGAAAAGAGGAGCAGGCACGATATTTCGAAAATGCCGGAATCGAAACCGTCCTTGCTAATCTGGAAGGAGCGGTTGATGAGCTTGCACAGGCCGCGCAGGATTGCCAAGCCATTGTATTTGCCGCCGGTTCAGGCGGTGCAACCGGTTATGATAAAACTCTCTTAATTGATCTGGATGGGGCTGCAAAAATGATCGAGGCTGCCGAGCAGGCACATGTCTCACGCTTCATTATGGTTAGCGCCATACAGACCCACAACCGGGAGTCCTGGAATGAAAAAATCAAGCCCTATTATGCAGCCAAGCATTATGCGGATCAGATCCTGCGCAGCAGCAGCCTCTCCTATACGATTATTCGTCCAGGAGGACTTCTGAATGAACCCGGTACAGGCCGTATCACCGCTGCCGAGGACATCCATAGCGGCTCCATTCCGCGGGAGGATGTAGCAAGCACGATTCTGTTATCCCTGGATGAAGAGAACACCTTCCGGCGTTCCTTCGATCTGATCGCAGGCGATTCGCCCATATCCGAAGCCCTTTCGTCTATTTAAAGAAAGCCTTTCATCTCAAAGAAATCGCCCCTGCCAAAAGCGATACGTCAGGTATCCAGCTCTTGGTCAGGGGCGATCTGTTTTTTCTAATCGAATAGTGACCAAATCACAATAAATGCGATCAAGGCCAACACATAGATGACGATCAGCTTGGTAATATTAGCTTTGGTTTTACTTTCATACGCTGGATTCGACTTGCGGTTTTCCTGGGAAAAACCAACAAGCAGCGTCGCAATGCCGCCGATCAAAGCCAAAGTAATCACGATTAAATACAGAACCACAATGGATCCTCCTTATCCTCTCGGATTATACGAATGATTACGTGCCGGTCTTCTGCAGCATCTGATTCCGCAATATTTCTTTTACGGCTTTCACAGCTTCCTCTACTTTATCCACTGAGACAACGATAGGCGAGGCATCTTCATATTGACTGGAGGTATGGTTATACTTGGGATCATAATAATGCTCAAGCAGCATCCGGATTCCCTGTGCAAACCGTCCCTCCTCCAGAGACCTCCCGATCTCAGCAGCAACAGGAGTATGGATCCTGTTTTTAATCAATTGGAAAGCCGCCAAATACTGTTCTTTGTATGCAGCGGGATTGTAGTCCTCCATGATCTGGCGAACACGCTCTTCCATCGGCAGTTCAAGTACGATAGCTACGCCGGACTCCTTCTTCTCCATAAGGAAGTCGGGTACAACGATTTTGCCAATCCGCTTGCTCTCGGCTTCGAATAACACGTAAGGGGCCGACTCCACTTGCTTCAGTCGTTCAACCAATTCCGAATCAAAGGTCTTTTGATTGCTGGCCTGTAAACCGATATGGCCAAATATCGAGCCGCGATGACCTGCCAGCCCTTCCAGGTCAACGACAGGATACCCCTCCTGCTGAAGCTGCCTGAGCACGGCCGTCTTGCCCGTTCCCGTCAAACCATGCAGAACAAACGCTTCGGCCTCTAATGTCTTATGTTCAAGCGTATCCAGCACATACTTTCGATAAGCCTTAATCCCGCCAGTAATCCGGCTGACATGGATATCCATCAGGGAGAGCACGGTTGCCGCTGTCCGGCTGCGCATGCCCCCACGCCAGCAATAAACTGCTTTATCACCGTCAATTTCCTTGAATTGCTTAACGAAGGCGGGAAGCTTGGCCGACATAATGGCAAGTCCGCGCTCTTTAGCCGCGTCTACGCCTACCTGCTTATAGATGGTGCCAATCTCCGCCCGTTCTTCGTCATTAAAGACCGGAATGTTCAGGCTTCCCGGGATCGTTGAATCCCTGTATTCCGACGGGGAACGGACATCGATTAATGTCATCTTCTTTTTATTCTGAAGCTCCAATAACTCGTTAACGCTGATGTCTTGAAACATGGTCTGCTCGCTCCTTTATTGATCCCAAAAAAAAGGCTCACTTACAACTCAACGACAATGCGGGACGGATGATCGTTTACGACCTTGCCGACACTTCCCGCTTCCAGCCCGGCTTGCCGAAGCTCCATTAGAAGCTGATCCGCCTGAGAGCCGTCAACGGCGATAAGAAGTCCACCCGAAGTTACCGCATCACACAGTATCCACTTGTCGATCTGATCCATATCGTCCGGAAAATCAACATCGTCCTTCACGTGATCATAGTTGTTTTTTGTCCCACCCGGAATGACACCACCCTCGGCCATTTCTCTAACTCGCTCCAGGACAGGTACAGAGGACTTGGAAATGCGTATCCCCGTCCCGCTTCCTTTTGCCATTTCGAGTGTATGGCCAAGCAGCCCGAATCCGGTCACATCGGTGCACGCGTGAACGTCATACGATTCCATTATTTCGGCAGCGGTCTTGTTCAGTGCTGCCATTACGGCGGTAACTCGGCGGATCTCCTCATCACTTAACAGGTCTTTCTTAATGGAGCTCGTAAGGATACCGACACCTATGGGCTTTGTAAGAATCAGCACATCGCCCGGCTTGGCTCCCGCATTCGTTCTCACTTTGTCAGGATGTACGGTACCTGTTACGGCAAGACCGAATTTCGGCTCTTTATCATCAATGGAGTGTCCACCTACCAGTGTTACACCCGCTTCTTTCAGTTTATCCCCAGCACCTCTCAAAATATCGGTCAACACCTGCTTGTCCAGAGTTGAGATCGGAAATGCCACAATATTCAATGCCGTTAGCGGCTTGCCTCCCATCGCATAGATATCGCTGATTGCATTGGCCGCTGCCACTTGACCAAAATCATAAGGGTCATCCACGATCGGTGTAAAGAAATCAACCGTCTGGACCATAGCCAAATCATCGGTAAGACGGTATACACCTGCATCATCGCTCGTATCCAGACCAACCAGCAGATTCGGATTGGGTTCCGCTTGGGGGAGCTTGCGAATGACCTGAGCCAGATCCGCAGGACCAATTTTGCAGCCGCATCCTCCTTTAGAGGAATAGGAAGTTAATTTTATTTTCTCCGATTGAGTCATCACAGGTCGTCCCTTCATCATCTAAATTTTGATATATTGCAAGAGCACGTGCAACAACCCCGGCACGGATGCTCGAAATACGTCTCATCTACTCCGGGGATCATCTAATATTAATCTTTGCCAATCACTTCATTTATGCACACAATACTTATATTATATGAAATCAGCTGCCGCAAGTCTAATGATCTTCCTATTTCTTGCAATTCCCGGGAAAATCTCTCTACCACAAGTCCACATTGTGATATACTATTAGATTGGATATGTAAATAATTTCACGATATATCGGGGGAGTACGAATTATGAATCACTCAAGCGACGGCAGAATGGCCTTTGATCATTCGAATCGCAGAAAAACCATCTGGTTCATCACAATCTTCATTATAATTGCAGCAACCGGTCTGACCTATGTGAAGTGGTGGCCTTATTACGATAAAGCACTCAAGGCGATTGTCGAGCACAGTATCGGCTCATCCATACTAGGCATGGATAGCGGTGCCACCCCTTCATGGCAAGCAGCCTGGGATTATGCCATCACTTATTTCAAAGCCGTCTGGAAAGCAGCCGTGCTGGGTATTCTCCTTGGCACATTAGTCCAGTCCCTGTTGCCCTCCCAGTGGCTCCTTCGCGTTCTCGGCAAATCGACCTTTGGCAGTACAGCGATAGGAGGGATTGCATCCATTCCAGGTATGATGTGCTCCTGCTGTGCCGCGCCTATCGCCATCGGTCTACGCAAGAAAAAGGTATCTGTAGGGTCTGCACTTGCGTTCTGGATCGGTAATCCAACCATTAATCCGGCAACACTCGTCTTTATGACGTTTGTTCTATCCTGGAAATTCACCTTGCTGCGACTGGTCTTTGGCATCCTTCTAACCTTTGGCGTCAGCTACTTGGCAAACCGCTTTGCCAAAGAATCGGAGCCGGTGGAGATCGACACACCGCCGAGCACCGTTCAGCAAGACGATCGCCCACTGTGGAAACGCTGGCTCGCCAGCATCGGCAATATGCTCATTCGCGTGGTTCCGGCTTATTTTATCGCAGTCCTGCTGCTTGGCGCGCTGCAAGTCTGGATGTTCCCTCACCTGGGAACAGCAGCCGGGAACAGCCTGCTGGCTGTCATTTTCTTTGCCGTCATGGGGATGCTCTTTGTCATTCCGACTGCCGCCGAAATCCCGATCATTCAAGCCTTCATGGCAGCAGGGCTTGGAGCCGGCCCCGCAGCAGCGCTGCTCCTTACTTTGCCGGCCATCAGCCTTCCCTCCCTTCTCATGGTAAGACGTTCGTTCCCGAGAAAGGTCATATGGTTTGTGGTTTCGTCTGTAGTCTTGCTTGGTATTGCATGCGGCATAGCGGGAATGCTTATACTATAACCAGCACATGGGTGCACTTTTTTCAAAGAGTTATAATCAGTTGTATTCAAATCAAGGGCTTTCAATTATATTTTCAATTTTTATTTTTTCTTAAGGTAAACCAAAAGCTTATCTGGTAAAGTGATTAAAGAATGAACCAACTCATTATTATATGCAGTCGAAGGGAGTCAATCATTAAATGAAAGATAACGATTTGCAGCCAAACCACCCGGGGCAACCCGAGGATGAACAGGGACAAGCCCAAGAGAAAGAGATTATCCCCCAAGAACCGGGCGACTTGTCTAATGAAGAGGAAAGAATAGATTCGGATTCAACCTATCCTGAATCCAGTGAACCTTATAAGGAAGAGAGCGATCAGCCCCTGTCTCCGGTTGCTGTCATGCATTCAGAGGATCAGCCCGAGCAGCCCCTGCACGATGAGCAGCCTCCGGCTGGTGATAGCGGTAATGGAAGCAAAGGCTGGATGATCGCTTCACTGGTACTCGCGGCAGCGTTGATCGTAGTCCTGATAGTACCTCCATTTGCCAAGGGATCCGGTAACGAGGCAGTGGCCAAAGTCAATGACGTCAAGATTACGAAGGATACCCTGTACAATGAGCTTGTTGAAGCGGGCGGGGTACAAACCGTAAATTCCATGATCACGGAAGAGCTGATTAAGCAGGAACTGGCCAAGCAGTCCATTACCGTGACGGACGCGGAAGTGAATGAAGAAGTTGACGCTCTCAAGGCATCCTTCCCATCCGAAGATCAATTCAATATGGCCCTTCAGCAATCGGGAATGACACTTGAGGATCTGAAAGGGCAGACCAAAACCCAAGTCGAACTCAAAAAACTGATGGGCGACAAAATCAAAGTAACGGACGAAGAGATCAAAACCATTTATGATCAGAACAAAGAATCCTTTGCTACACCTGAACAGGTTCGCGCTTCTCATATCCTGGTTGAAACCAAAGAAGAAGCCGATGAGATTGTGAAGCAGCTTAAGGATGGCGCTGATTTCGCGGCAATCGCCAAAGAGAAAAATCAAGACGCTACCAAGGACACAGGCGGTGACCTGGACTTCTTCGGACGCGGCGAGATGGATCCTGCTTTTGAAGAAGCAGCCTTCAAATTGAAGAAGGATGAAATCAGCGACCCGGTGAAGAGCTCCTTCGGTTATCATATTATCAAGCTTACCGATCGCAAGGAAGCTACGAATCCTACTCTGGAAGACAAGAAGGATGAAATCCGTAAACAGCTTGAGAATCAAAAAGTTTACCAGGAATCTTCCGCTTACATTCAAGAGTTGAAAGACAAAGCAACCATCACCAACACGCTGGAGGAAGTAGCGCCGGCAGATCCTGCAACAGAGACACCGGAAGCACCTGCTGCACCCTAAAGATTGACCAAGCCCTGCACCCTCGTGGTGCGGGGCTTTTATCATGCCAAAATAAAAAGTTCTTTAAACCCTGCGGAAAACATGTTAGAATGTAAGCGTTATCAATTGTTGATCTTGACAAAGGGGGAAGCAGAATGATGAAGCACGTATCGGAATCCCGCAACATGTATGAGGACTTCGTGGTGGAGACAGACATTCTGTTCTTTAAAACCGGATCGCACGGTTTGGTCAGCTTTCACGGCAGGAACTATAATATTAAAAAGAGAATGACTGCCGACAAAATCGCATCCCTGCTCTCCGGTAAACAGTTCTATCATGTCGGCAGCAACTGCTATGTGAATGTAGACAAAGTCACTACGGTAGAGCAAGGCATCGTTTACTTTGGAGAAAAGGCGCCCTCTGCCAAGCATCTGCGTATTCCGAGATGGAAGCAGGAGTCGCTGAAGCGCCTGATCACGGAATCCAAACAGCCTGTTTGAGCAGTGCCGCAACATGTATATGGTTCTGTTTTTTCGAATCACAAGCAAAAGATCCCTTATCCGTTGAGCGGAGTCGGGATCTTTTGCTTGTTCAGTATCAAATCTTCAGTTTCTTGGCATTCACAATGTAAAGGTTCTTCAGCGGTAATGCGCCGTTTCTGTACTTCCGGGCACCGGATTCAAACAGAACATACAAATCATTGCCACGTATCGCAATATTCTCGGACATGGGCGGCATGGTCAAAGGGGTAGCTGCGACCTTGCCGGATGCCCCACGTGTATAAATAAGCAGCTTGCTTGCATTGTTGCGGCCGCAGGACTGACTGTACAATACGCGGGATTTCGTCACAACCGCACCCTGGATACGATCAGGCGTGCTCCATGTATAAGCCGCCTTCCGGTTCGACGGCAGGTCATCGCCGGAAGTCAATCTATAACCTCGAAGCTTGCCCTTCGGTCCGGGTGTACACTGCTTGCTGCCCTTATCCTCTCCATCCATATATTCACCTACCCATAGAATCCCGTCGGAATAAGTGGCATAAGATGCCTTATGACCGAGCGCATATCGGGTCATGACAACATGGCTGTAATCTTTTTTGCCCTCGATGGTGCTTAGCGGAATTTTGTACACATTTTTGCCAGACGCCACCCACAGATGATTTTTGCTGACGGCGAGTCCGCCAACATGACCGGTATGCTTATTGCTTCCGCTCTCATATAAATAGAGCGTTTTGATTCGCTTGTTGGTTTTGCTGCTGGTGATCGAGATACTGCTGGCCTGCTTGCTCTTTGTATTGCCCCAATAATGAGAAATAATAACCCAATTCTTGCTCGGCACAAGGCCGAGTCCCTGCGGTATCCATTCTTTGTTTCCGGATAAGCCGGGGACCACGGCTCCCTTTCTGCTAATATCAAAAAACTTTTTGTACTTGGAGGAAGCAGCCTGCGCCTCACCAGGGTAAGCAAAACCGATGAGGGTGAAGATCAAAACCAAACGTAATCCTATATTCAAATACCGCTTGAGCCCATACAGTCTTTTCACAATAATGCACCCACTTCCTTAATAACCGATATGCTTCTCGGATTCTCGACACCGACATAACTTCAATGTATTCCGGCATAAAAATGATATTCATTCCACATCCAGTTCATGGTAATATCGATCATAATGGGCTTGCGAACTACAGAGAGGATGATACAGCATCGAATCCTTATTTGATCCGAGTTATCCGAAGGCATTTGCCGCCTTCTCCACCGAGCATTGGATAGCCATCGTTATCCTGATCGCCCTTGCCGCGTTCCTGTATCTGTTCAGGTCTGTAATCGTCTCAACGACTGCCCTTCAAAAGACCGTGAAATGGAGCCTGCTTGCCTCACTTTCGTTGCCGGAGGCCTCCCTTCACCTCTGGTATGTGTTAACCGGCATCTGGGATCCCGCCACGTCATTGCCGCTGGAATTGTGCAGTCTGACCCTGTTTCTCTCCATAGCCATCCTGCTTACGGATGAGCGCCGCTTATATCCGTTAGTTTATTTTGCAGGCATCGGAGGGGCAATTCAGGCCATACTGACACCCAATCTGGATTATCCTTTCCCTCACTTCCGCTTCTTTCATTTCTTTACCGTCCATACCGCCATTATATTAACAGCGCTGTACATGACATGGGTAAGAGGATACCGGCCAACCTGGAAATCCATTGGCTGGACGATGGTATTTCTTAACGTGTCCGCCGTGCTTGTCGGTCTTGTTAATTGGGCTGTTGCTTCCAATTACATGTTCCTGATGCGCAAGCCGGAAACCGCGTCGCTGCTGGATCTGCTGGGTCCACATCCCCTATACATTATGGTTGAGGAATTCATTGCACTTGTATTATTTATCCTTATGTATGTTGTCTTTTTTGTCATTCCGGACCACATCAAACGCAGTCGCAGGCATGGGCGTGAAGAGATTCCCGGCTCTTCCGCAGGGAGCTGAAGCATGAAATCATATGTCTTATAGCAAAAACGTATGGACTGTAAACGCCCTGAGTAACAGGTGTTGCGATCCATACGCTTTTTTATGGGGGAGGAATTAAGGATCAGCCTTTAAGATACAGCCGAGAGGTGGCTTCCCAAATATCACCCGGTGCCAAACCGAACAAACCGATATCATCCGCCGGCAAATTCACGTTTGGAGCATTCACCAGATTGATCTGAGGCTCGGGACAGAAAAATTTCCGGGATGCCTTGTTATTCCATACCATCCACTGTTTATATGAGTTGCCGACATCATAGACCAAGGTTTTTCCCAGCCTGGTATCCGTCAATTCCATACGGTTTCTGCCGTTCTGCGGTACAGCCGTGTAATGGTTGTCCATGGGGGCGAAATAGGGGTTGACCCCGCTTGTCCGCAGCCGTTCTTCTTCCGCCGTCAGGGACTGGAATTCCCCGGTCGGCAGCATGCGGTCACTCATTTCCCACCGCTCTCCGATCGTTATTCTTGCAACGCAATCATCCGCTGTGCTCTCAGGTGCAAACGGAGCATTGATCGCCGTATGGAAGGCAAGCAGGCAAGGCATGCTGCTCGTTCCCCGGTTGCGTATCAACACATGCTGGGCTAATCCATCCCGATTCAGCGTATAGCGGAGCCGAAACGTGAACGTGTGCGGAAGCATGGCGTACACCGGGTGATCCTCATCGATCGTTACGGAAACGACCACATAACTTTCAGCCTCACTGCTGCCATAATCCTCGACCGTCCACGGTATCGTATGTAAAAAGCCATGGAGGTGATTACCTGTCTCAACCTCATTCACCGGGAATTGATAGGTCTGTCCATTCCATGGAAACCTCCCGTCTACATATCGATTCGGCGGAAACAGGACAGGAATGCCGTGAACGCCTGGATTGGACTTGAATGCTTCCATCTCGTGTGCTTCAGGTTCGCGAAGGAAACGGTAACCGCTTTCGTTATCCCTGAAAGCGATGAGATTGCCTCCGATCCCAGGCAATATCGCCGCTT
Organism: Sporisorium sorghi; assembly: GCA_023212695.1. Lineage (NCBI taxonomy): Eukaryota > Fungi > Basidiomycota > Ustilaginomycetes > Ustilaginales > Ustilaginaceae > Sporisorium > Sporisorium sorghi. The sequence goes on along the minus strand of JALCCG010000067.1, from coordinate 71,406 downwards.
CGTAAGGGCCATGCTGGAGCCAAACCGCGCTCTCTCCGTGATATAATTCTTCATACGCTTTGTGGTTCATCGGGTCATCTCTCCTCTCAATGTGAACGTATATAGATTATCATACCGTTGCCCTTACGACTAGATTGTCGAGCTTGAATAAGTCGTTATGGCTCTAACCAAACCCTCTTCCTTGCATCTTGGTTAGGCACATCGTTTAAGAAGATAGTTTTTCTTGTGTGGAGTCTTGTGAGAGGGACACTGCCTCCGATTGCTCCTGTGCTATTGGCTGTGTGGCAGATGCCAGTTCCTCATCCAGTTCCCTTGCGTATTCCGTTTTCTGCTGCTCGCTCCATGCCAGAACGGAAGCCATATAATCCATTACGGGCTCCTTCCATTTTCTTGTCCACTGGATGTTAAATAACAGGGAACCCGTACGGCGGATGAAAAAGTCCGTCGGCTTCGACGCCAACTCATACTGGATCGCATACATCAGCGGTACCAGAACCGATACGGGAAGCGCGGATGCTTCCGCTTGATCGGATCCTGCGCTGGCCAAGCGAAACAACTCCGTTACGTTGGAGCCGTACATCTGCGCCCATTGCTCGGCGAGCTTACGGTCGATTCCTTGTGCCGCTCCGATATCCGCCTGGTTGCGAACAAATTCAGGAAATTGACGGGAGCCGCCTACATGCCCGCCGGATATCGGCAGATTCTTCGTTGTCCCGGGACCAAACGTGTGGCCGCCCTGCTCCTGAATTCGTTTGGCAACCAGATCCACAACCGTATCCGCCATTTTGCGGTAACCGGTCAGTTTGCCACCCGCAATGGTGATCAGGCCGGACGGGGATTCCCATATCTCATCCTTGCGTGAAATTTCGGACGGGCTCTTGCCCTCCTCCAAGATCAGCGGCCGGACTCCGGCCCACCCAGATTCAACGTCAGCCGCGGACAGCTTCACATCGGGAAACATATAGTGAATAGCTTTCAATATATAATCCCAGTCTTCCACCGTAATCAGGGGACGCACGGGATTGGCCTTGTACACCGTATCGGTTGTTCCCACGTAGGTCTTTCCGTCACGAGGAATAGCAAACACCATTCTGCCGTCAGGTGTATCGAAGTACACCGCTTGACGGAGCGGGAATTTGGACTGGTCAATGACCAGATGGACCCCTTTGGTCAACTGAAGCATTTTTCCCTTCTTGGACTTATCCATCTCTCGCACCTGATCCACCCAAGGGCCAGCTGCGTTCACGATTTTGGTTCCGGTTACGGTCCTGACCTCGCCGTCCAGCATATCTCTCACCGTGATGCCGGTAATCCGTCCATTCGTATCATAGTTCAAAGACTCGGCCTTCGCGTAATTGAACAGCACAGCCCCTCTGGCCGCTGCCTCTTTCATGACCTCAAGCGTGAGTCTGGCATCATCCGTCCGGTACTCTACATAGTAACCGCCGCCCTTCAGGCCTTCCTGCTTCAGAAGCGGCTCCCGCTTCAGCGTCTCGGAGACAGACAGCATGGAGCGCCGTTCTCCCCGCTTCACGCCAGCCAGGAAATCGTATACCAGCAAGCCGACAGAAGTGCTGAACTTCCCGAAGGTGCCTCCTTGATGTATGGGCAGCAGCATCCACTCCGGCGTAGTAACATGCGGTCCGTTCTCGTAGACTACCGCCCGTTCCTTGCCGACTTCAGCCACCATCCCCACTTCCAACTGCTTCAAATACCGCAGTCCGCCATGCACCAGCTTGGTCGAGCGGCTGCTGGTTCCTGCGGCAAAATCCTGCATCTCCACCAGCAGGACCGACATGCCGCGCGTGACCGCATCGAGTGCAATCCCCGCACCGGTGATCCCGCCGCCAATCACGATCAGCTCATAAGTGCTCTCTGCAATTCCTTCAAAACGACGCTTGCGATCCAAGCTTGAAAACGACTGTGGCAACATCAAACAAATCCCTCCCAGTATGTTTTACCCTTTTTTTATCTATTGTTACCTCTTATAGAAACAGCAACAAAAAAGAGACCACGAAACACGCAGTAACAAACCTCGTTCCATGAGGTCTTCCGCGCCTAGTGGTCTCTCCAAGTCTCCAGACAAATATTCACTTGTGAATTATTATAACATATAAAATGCTAATGAAAAGCCATTGCCGCATAAACGGCTTTTTTCCACCCCGCATATAATTGTTCCCTTACTTCTTCCTGCATGGTTGGCGTAAAGCTCCGCCCCATGCTCCATTTGCTGCATATCTCATCCTGGTCCTTCCAGAAGCCAACAGCAAGACCCGCCAAGAATGCGGCTCCAAGAGCCGTCGTCTCCGTGATGTCCGGGCGTTCCACGGGAACGTTCAGAATATCGCTCTGGAATTCCATAAGAAAGGTGTTGGCCACCGCGCCTCCATCCACTCGCAGGGATGTGATGTTATACCCTGAATCCTCCTCCATGACGGACAGTACATCCCGGGTCTGGTAGGCAAGCGACTCCAGGGTTGCACGGATGAAATGCTCCTTCGACGTACCTCTGGTCAGACCAAAAACAGCGCCCCGTACGTCGCTGTTCCAGTACGGACTGCCAAGTCCGACAAAAGCGGGCACAACGTACACACCTTCCGTTGAATCAACCCTGCGCGCATAAGGCTCGCTGTCCTTCGCCTCACGGAACATCCGCAGACCGTCGCGCAGCCACTGTATAGCTGATCCGGCCACAAATACGCTGCCCTCCAGCGCATACTGCACCTTGCCATCGAGTCCCCAGGCAATCGTCGTAATCAGCCCATGTTCGGATTTGACCGGCTTGTCGCCAGTGTTCATCAGCATGAAGCTTCCTGTTCCGTACGTTGTCTTCACCATGCCCTCGGAGAAGCAGGTCTGACCAAACAGCGCTGCCTGTTGATCTCCCGCAGCCCCGGCAATCGGCACTTCACGCCCGAAGAAGTGATAAGTCACCGTATTGGCGTATATCTCGGAAGAAGGCCTTACCTCAGGCAGCATGACCTTCGGAATATCCAGCAGCTGCAGCAGCTCATCATCCCATTTCAGGTCATGGATGTTATAGAGCATCGTGCGTGAAGCATTGGAATAGTCGGTCACATGCGCTTGGCCTCCGGACAGCTTCCAGATCAGCCAGGTATCAATGGTGCCGAATATAATCTCTCCACCCCGGGCGCGTTCCCGCGCCCCCTCCACATGGTCGAGAATCCATTTGATTTTGGTACCAGAGAAATACGGATCGATCAAAAGCCCGGTCTTCTCCCTTACCTTTCCGTCATGCCCTGCAGCGATCAGCTCCTCGCATAGGCCGGCTGTCTGCCTGGACTGCCATACAATCGCATGATATATCGGTTCACCCGTGTTGCGGTCCCACAGTACTGCGGTCTCCCGCTGATTCGTGATCCCGATGCCCGCTATCTGATCCGCCTTCACACCCGATTCGGATAAACAGGTCGCAATAACCGCAAGGATGGAGCCCCATATTTCATTGGCATTCTGCTCCACCCACCCCGGTTGAGGAAAATACTGAGGGAACTCCTTTTGCGCTGAGTGTACAATTTCTCCTTCCCTGTTAAACAAGATTGCCCGAGAGCTTGTCGTTCCCTGGTCAAGCGACAGAATGTACTGCTCCAATCATCTTCTCCCCTTCCGTTAAGTGCATTTAACCAAAGATAACGTGCAGGTGGAAACGTTGTCAAATTCATTATTCCGTCAGGGTGAAACCAAATAAGTCCTGCAGAAGGACAGAAGCCGCACCGATTAACTTATCATCTTCGCCAAGGGATGCCAATCCAAACACCATATCATCCTTCAGGATCGGCATCGCATGCCGGTCCATATATTTTCGAACCATTGCCAAAAGCTCCGAATTCCCATGCGCCATCTCCCCGCCCAGAACGAGTGCTTCGGGATTAAACATATTGACCAGATTAACAATGGCTGCGCCGAGGTGTTCCGCTACTTCTTCATTCAGATCCATGGCCAGCTTGTCCCCTCTGCACAGGGCTTCCTTGTACACGGACGGAACGATTTTGCTGTAATCCCCTCCGCTCAGCTCCTGAATTAGAGTCGGTCGTCCTGTGGCTATTGCTGTAATGATTCGTGAATACACGGCGATCCAGCTGATATAACTGTCCAAGCAGCCTACATTGCCGCATTCACACCGAATTCCGCTGCGATTCACGCTGGTGTGTCCAAACTCGCCGGCACCCCCATGCTTGCCTCTCAGGAGGCTATCGTTTATTAATATACCGGAGCCGAGTCCGTCACCGATGGAAATATAGATCAAATTCCCGAATGCATAATCACCAAATCGCCGCTCTGCGAGCACAACGGAATTCATATCGTTTTCAACCCAGGTCCGCATTCCATAGCGGTCTTCGAGGATCTGCCTTAGCGGAACATCGGTCATCCGCAGCTTGGTGTTATAGTGCAGCACTCCCTGACTATCACTCACAATACCTGGAACGGTGAGGGAAATGCCGACACAACGTTCCAAGTCCTCCGCTCCTGCAGTGAAATCATCCATGAGCTCGAGCAGCCGCTCGATAACCGCATTACCCTGAAGTCCTTCGATCGGATAGGTTTCCTTTCTCAGCACCCTTGCCTCCAGGTTCATCTGGGCCAGATTTAGGAATGAATTCGTTATGGCTACAGCAAATAAATAATGATTATCCGGATTGAATTGGAGCAGAATGGGTTTTCTCCCTCCGCTGGAAGAACCCGTGCCGATTTCAGAGACGTAGCCCTCCTTAATCAGCTCCTGAACGGCGGAAGCGACTGTGGAGGGGCTCAGCTTATTTTTTTTGGCCAGCTCAATTCTCGATATGGGACCATCCGTACGAATCTTGTTCAGCACCTTGGATCGGTTTAACGCCTGGATCAGCTTGTGATCCCCTTTTTTCATATTGTTCAAGCAAGCTCAACCTTTCTATAGGTTCATCAATTAGTGCGACTTTCTGTATCGGAAAAATGAGGTTAGCTACACTATAACATTTTCAATAACCGAAATTAACTTATTCCACCAATCAAAATAATGTTATATGTAAGAATACATCCCAACCTCACAATATGTGAAAAAAAATAATTTAAAAGTAATTGAAATCGCTATCTTGAAAAATAATCGAGGGGATTATATAATCTTTCGCAATAGAAGCTAGTTATTCTGTCACAAAAGATAGCATGTCGATGTTAACTTTTTTCGATGATTGGAATAACTAATGCTTTTTACTCCAGCTATACAAAGGGGGCGCTCCCATCCAAGGAGACTGGTTTTCACGTCGAACAAGCTTTATGACCCCATCATGCTTGATCAAAACCATGCCAACATTTTAAGGAGGGTTATGTAATGAAAAAAGGAATGTCTGTCCTGATTACGATGCTATTCGTGTTTACTGCCTTACTGTCCGCTTGTGGTGGCAATGCCTCCGGTGGCGACAATGGGAAAAAGGTAATCAACGTCGCCCTCTGGGACGAAAACGTACGGGACACGCTGGACAAGTCCATCAAAATTTTCAATGAGAAGCACCCGAATGTTCAAGTGAAAGTAACGTATACGCCATGGGCGGATTATTGGACCAAGCTGAGAACAAGCCTCGCCGGCAATAGTGGTCCTGATGTTTACTGGATGAACGGACCCAACTTTCACTCCTACGCCTCCTCCGGTCTGATCAAAGACCTCTCTCCCCTCATTGAGCAAAGTGGACTGGACACCTCGGTTTATACCGAAGCACTTGTCGATATGTATACCTATCAAGGCAAGCTTCACGGTCTTCCTTACTTCCAGGATTCCATCGGACTCTATTACAACAAAGAGTTGTTTGACAACGCGGGCTTATCCTATCCCGACGATACCTGGACCTGGGAAACCGTAGAGGAGAATGCGGCCAAGCTGACCGATAAAACAAATGGTATTTACGGTTACATAGCGCCGATCGACAATCAAATCGGTTACTACAACTTTATTGCCCAAGCAGGAGGATTTGTAATCTCGGACGATAAGAAGTCATCCGGCTTTAATACGCCTGAAGCTCTGTCGGCCTTTAAGTGGGAACAAGGCTTGATTGACAAAGGCTACTCGCCGAATGCGCAGCAGCAGCTTGAAACGAAGTCCCGCCAATTGTTCGGCTCCGGCAAGGCCGCCATGTTTCCGGGGATTTCGGTCAACTCGCCTGAGCTGCACAAACTTCTCGGCGATAAACTCGGCGTTGCTGTTCTTCCTGCCGGTAAACAGAAAGCTTCCATCGTTCACGGACTGAGCTGGGCAATCAACAGCAAGACAAAAGTAGAGCAGGAATCCTGGGAATTGCTGCAGATACTATCGGGCAAGGAAGGACAGGAACTGCTGGCCGATTCCGGCTTCTCGATGCCTGCCTACAAAGGCACGGAAGGTGGCTGGCTGAAATCCATTCCTTCTCTCGATCTGCAGGTGTTTGTGGACAGTCTGGAATTTGCCGTGCCTTATCCGGTGTCCCAGAAAACAGCGGAATGGCAGGATGCGGAAGTGAAGGAAATCCAGGCAGCCTTTCTTGGCAAAAAAACCTTTGAAGAAGCGCTCAAAAACGCCGGTGAACAAATGGATGCAATCCTTGCAACTGAAACCAAATGACAACCATCCGCTCCCAAGTAGGAATGCCAAGAAAGGACGGTGCAGCCTGTGAGCTCTCCTATAACTGTGACCACGAAACCTCCTGAGATGCCCAAGCGAAAGGTCGGGAAACTTGCCCGGCACGAAGCCCTGTGGGGATATATCTTCATCCTGCCGGTCGTGCTGGGGCTTGGTTTGTTCTACATGGCCCCTTCCGCCGCATCTCTGTTCCTGTCGTTTACATCGTGGGACGGGTTAACCTCTCCCCAGTTCGTCGGAATGGATAATTTCACGAATCTGATGAAGGACGACAAATTCACCGGCTCCATGCTGAACACGATGATGTATACCGTCGGCACCGTTCCGTTGTCCGTTGCAATCGCAACGGTTCTGGCCGTACTGCTGAATCAGAAGATCAGAGGCATGGTCTTCTACCGCACACTGTATTTCATCCCGGTAATCACGATGCCGATTGCGGTCGGCATGGTCTGGAAATGGCTGTACAACTCCGAATTCGGGTTGATCAACCATGTGCTGGGAGTGCTGAATCTGCCTCAGCCGAATTGGCTGTTTGATGAAAAATTCGCTTTGTTTTCCATCGTGCTTGTCAGCGTCTGGAGCAGTATCGGGTATAACGCCGTCATTCTCCTCTCCGGTCTCCAGGGTATCTCCAGCAGCTATTATGAAGCCGCTTCGCTGGACGGTGCCGGAACGATGTACAAGTTCTTTCGGATCACGCTGCCGCTGCTGACGCCCAGCCTGTTCTTTGTATTGGTCATGTCCTTTATCAATTCATTCCAGGTGTTTGACCTGATTTTCATTATGATGGATCAGCAGACTACGATGCTGGAATCCACCCGGACCGTCGTTTACAGCATTTGGGAAGACGGGTTCAAATATTTCAATATGGGTTACGCTTCAGCGCAGGCCTTCATTCTATTCGTTGTGATTCTAGTCATCACCATGGTTCAGATGTATATTCAAAAGCGCTGGGTTCACTACCAATAACAGGAGGAATGAAGACGTGAATACTTCAACCCGATCGGGAAAAGCAAGCCGTCTGGCAGTCCACGTTCTGTTAGCTGCCGGGGCGCTGCTCATGATTATGCCGTTTCTGTGGATGATATCCACATCCTTCAAGTCCTTTGCCGATTCCATGTCGATTCCGCCCAAATGGCTCCCTGTCGAATGGCACTTGGACAACTACCTCCGGGTTATTCAAACCATTGATTTTGGCACCTATTACGTGAATACGGTTATCGTCACACTCGGACGCACAGCGGGCCAGCTTGTCCTGTGCTCACTCGCAGCCTATTCTTTTGCAAGTTTGAGATTTCCTTTCAAGAATGCTATCTTTCTCGCGCTCCTTGCGGTATTGATGGTACCGTCACAGGTTGTGATGATCCCGAGCTTTGTCATTATGCGTGAGTTCAATTGGCTGGATACGTTCTATGTGCTCATAGTACCGGGTATTTTCAGTGCCTTCGGTACGTTCTTGTTAAGGCAATTCTTCATGACATTGCCGAAGGATCTGGAGGAGGCTGCCAAAATCGATGGCTGCAGTTATTTCCGGATCTACTGGAATATTTACTTACCGTTATCCAAAGCTGCGCTTGTCTCCCTGGCCATCTTCACCATACTCGCCTCGTGGAACGATTTACTGTGGCCGCTCATTATGACAAGCTCAGAGGACATGCGGGTGCTATCCATTGGAATCTCCAGCTTTCAGGGACAGCATTCCACCGACTATCCTCTCCTGATGGCCGGTGCGCTTATGGCCACCCTTCCGATCATCATCCTGTTTATATTCCTTCAGCGCTACTTCATTGAGGGCATTGCCATGAACGGGATTAAAGGATAACACATGCCGCAGCAATATACACGATAAAGGAGTCTGCCGAATAGTACCGATGTAAGAGTTGGTGTTGGCGCTATGGGAAACATCGTCCCTATGGCGCTGCCGACGCACCTATGCCGGGTATGAGGGTTATTAGCAGCAAGCACCTAGTATGTATTCAGGAAGGTTTACTGTACTTTTTTCCAGGTGAATCCTCTGTACCAGCATACAAAGGAAAGCTTGAATAATATGGATAGCGGGGCTATAATCACGTGTGAGTCCTAGAATTGGGGATATTTATCCATCATCATTATACGATCAGGAGTGAGCAACCTATGATTAAAGCAGGTGTAATTGGAGCCGGAGGTATGGGCGCTGTCCATATTAAAAACCTTCACCAGAATGAACATGTTCAACTGGCTGCAATATGCGATACGAATGAAGCATTAGCCAAACAGCAGGCCGAATTGTATGGCTCCGCTTATTATACGGACGGCAGCACGATGCTGGAACAGGAACCGCTGGATGTTCTGTACGTATGCATCCCGCCATTCTGCCATGGAGATATTGAAGAACAGGCAGCAGCCAAAGGCATTCACTTGATGGTCGAGAAGCCGCTGGGTCTGGACGTGGAGTCCGTCCGTCACAAAGTCAAAGTCATCAATGAAAGCGGAATCATAGCAGCTTCCGGATACTGTCTGCGGTACCTAGACACCGTTGCAATCGCCAAGGATTTTCTTAAAGACAAAAAAATCGGCATGGTCCGTGCCCACTACATAACGACACCTGTACCTACTCCTTGGTGGCGCAAAAAAGAATTGTCCGGCGGACAACTGGTTGAGCAGTCTACTCATACCATGGACCTGGTACGCTACCTCTGCGGCGACATCACCCGTTTGTATGCCGATATGAGTCTCTTGCTTATGCAGGATATTCCGGATCTGGACATTCCCGATGTAGGCGCGATTCAATTCGTGCTGGACTCTGGAGCGGTCGGCCATATGCAGACGGGATTTATCCAATTCGATCATCGGAGCGGAATTGAGATCATGGGACGCGATTTCCGGGTCGTTCTGGATGGAACCACGCTTTCCATCGCAGATAAGGAGAAAGAAGTGGTATACCGCAGCAAAACCGACTTCTACAAGGATCTTACTACGGCCTTGATCGACGCCATTCGAAACCAGGATCCAAGCCTTGTGCTTGCCTCCTACGAAGACGGGTTCAAGACACTCGAGGTGACGCTGGCCGCGAATGAATCTGCGGAAACCGGTAAGCCGGTATTGATTCAGCAATAGCTCAAAAGGGGCGTTCTCCAGGTCTGAACCTGGAGGACGCCCCTGAATTTTTGTTGCCCCGATGCAGTACGGCTTAAATTCGTTTGGACAGCTCAGCTTGTCCATGTTCATTGAATATTGCAATACTCATTCCGCTCTTACAAACCAAGCGAAATGTACTTCACCTCCAGGAATTCCTCCATTCCGTAATGGCCGCCTTCCCGGCCCAGTCCGCTCTCTTTAAATCCGCCAAACGGAGCTTGAGCGGTGGAAGGTACAGGGTCATTCACTCCCACGATGCCATAATCGAGAGATTCCGCGATTTTGACCGCTTCGCCCAAATTCTGCGTAAACACATAGGCAGCCAATCCGTAAGGACTGTTATTGGCTCGCTTGACCGCTTCGTCTATGGTTTTGAAGGTGGTAATGGGTGCAAGAGGACCGAAGGTCTCCTCATTCATGCACTCCATGTCATCCGTGGCATTGATGATCACGGTTGGCTCGACATAGTTGCCTCCCAGATCAGGGAGAGCTTGACCGCCAGCCAATATAACGCCGCCCTTCTCTTCCGCATCCTTGATCTGTCGAACGACTTTATCCACAGCCTCCTCGTTAATCAAGGGTCCGATATCGATTCCGTTCTCCAGTCCATTCCCCACCCTCAATTGTTTGACAAGCTCCGTAAACTTCGCTGCGAACTTCTCCGCAACTGATTCTTGAACATAAATCCGGTTGGCACATACACAGGTCTGTCCCCCATTGCGGAACTTGGAAGAGATTAATCCCGCTGCTGCTTGATCCAGGTCTGCCTGATCTGTCACGATAAATGGAGCATGACCACCAAGCTCCAGCGATATTTTCTTCACATTGGCCGCAGCGCCAGCCATCAGTTGTTTCCCCACTTCGGTTGAACCCGTGAATGACAGTTTTCTCACCCGACTGTCCTTCTGCCACACGTCAGCGATATCACTTGAAGGTCCGGTTACGATGTTGATTACCCCGGCAGGAATGCCCGCCTCATCTGCTAGCTCCACCAGCTTGATCGCCGTGAATGGCGTCTCACCGGACGGCTTGATAACTACCGTGCAGCCAGCTGCCAGCGCAGGGGCTACCTTGCGTGTAATCATCGAAGCCGGGAAGTTCCAAGGCGTAATGGCAGCTACAACACCCACTGGTTGCTTGGTCACGATGATACGTTGACGACTGGAAGAACCGGGTATGGTCTCGCCATATATTCGTTTACCTTCTTCCGCATACCAATCAACAAAGCTGTTGGCATATCGGATCTCGCCTGCTGCTTCCTTCAGCGGTTTCCCCTGCTCCGTGGTCATGATTCGGGCCAATTCATCCGTATGATCTGCAATTAACTGATGCCACCGGCGAAGCAGTTCCCCGCGATCATTCGCGGTTCTGCCGGACCAATCCGAAAAAGCTGCCGCTGCAGCATCCACCGCTTGCTGGGCTTCTCTCTTGCCGCCTTTAGGCACGGTGCCTATAACCTTCCCGTCCGCCGGATTATATACGTCCATTTGCTCTTCGGTCTGGACCCATTGTCCATCTATATAGATTTGATTCCGATACATATAAAGACCTCCTCCTAATCGACTATTCCAGGTTGAGCGAGCCTGATGATCATCATCTCATTACGTCAACATCTGCCTTATCTTATTATCCGTTAACCACTTACCCTAATGCAAAAAAATAAAACACCGGAGCGCCTGGTAAAAGCTGCTCCGGTGTCTTCTATGTTCATTACCGTTCCCTTCGAAAAGGGTCTTGGATTATTTAATAGCTGCGTCAACTTCAGTAATCATTTCAGATACGGAAGTCAACCCGCCGCCGGAAAGATACCAAAAATCCGGGTTCAAGTAAACGATGTTTCCGTCTTTAGCGGCATTGGTTGTTTTTACAAGCTCATTCTCAACTACCGCTTTAGCGCCTGATTCCCCTTCGCCAGTGGCAACAGCTGCACCGCGGTCAACCACAAACAGATAGTCAGGGTTCATCTCTACAATGTACTCGTTCGAAATATCTTTACCATGTGTGCTGACTTCGATGTTAGGATCTATTGCTCCGAAACCAAACACATCATGCAGAATACCAAAACGGGAACCTGGACCGTATGCACTGATTTTGCCTTCGTTAGCAAGAATGATCAATGCCTTCTTGCCTGTTGCCGTTGCTTTTTCATTCAGCGCTTTGATGTTCTCATCGATGGCAGCCATTTCTTTCTCAACTTCTGCTTCTTTACCAAAGATTTGACCAAGCGTGTTCATGTTGGATTTGAAGGATTCCATGTATTTGCTTGTATCCACGCCCAAGAAGATCGTTGGAGCAATTTTGCTCAGTTCCTCATAGGCATCTTGCTGTCTGCCGGAAATGATGATCAGATCGGGATCAATGCTGTTGATTTTCTCAAAGTCCGGCTCTTTCAGGCTTCCTACATTCTCGTACTTCTTGTCTTCAAATTTGGACAAGTAAGCAGGAATATTCGCTTGCGGAACGCCTAATACTTCAACGCCCAATTTATCTACGGAATCCAGAATACCAAAATCGAATACAACCAGACGTGAAGGGTTCTTCGGTACATCGGTTTCACCAAGCTGGTGGGTGATCTTAATTGTTTCCGCTTCGGCTGGAGGCGTATCCCCTGCAGCGTCTCCGCCACCGGCACCTGTTGTTTTATCGTCTTGACCACAAGCTGCGAGTACAATCGTGAACATTACTACCATGAATAAAGTTAACCATTTTTTCATTACGTACACCCCATCTTTTATATTTGTATTTTCCTGCTTCATATTGATCTTCAACATATATTTGAATGTATGGTTGAATTAGTAATTAAATAAGGACAGATTGAATCATGCCGTCCCTTCGCAAGGCAGCCCCAGCTATTTTAGCAGAGATAAGGAACCTGCCGATGGCAGTTGAACCGTTCCTTATCCCTTACAAACGTTGTTATAGATTAGGCGTAGTATACACATACTCTATTGTCGTTAATCTCTTCAATCTCAATGTCCATGTCGTAGATTCCGCGCAGAACATTGCTCTGAATGATGCTCTCGGTCTTCCCTTCGCTCTCAATAGCACCATCTTTCAATGCAACGATGTAATCCGAGTAGAAGGAAGCGAAGTTGATATCATGAATCACGATGACAATCGTTTTATTCATATCGGCGACAAGCTTTCGCAGAATCTTCATGATCTGCACGGAGTGTTTCATATCCAGATTGTTCAGTGGCTCATCCAGCAAAATATACTCTGTATTCTGGGCGATAACCATAGCGATGTATGCACGCTGGGTTTGACCGCCGCTGAGCTGATGAAGAAATTTATGCTGCATATCTCCGAGCTCCATATACGAGATCGCTTCATCCACGAACTTCTCATCTTCCGCATTCAACCTGCCTTGAGAGTAAGGGAATCGGCCAAAAGATACGAGTTCCCGCACCGTCAAACGAAGGCTGATATGGTTAGATTGCTTCAGAATCGAAACCTTCTTCGCAAGGTCGCTGCTTTTCCACTGGCTGACCTCTTTGCCATCCACCGTAATTTGACCGCTGTCCTTGCCCGTTAATCTGCTTATCATGGACAGCAAAGTACTTTTACCGGCACCGTTAGGGCCGATAAAGGAAGTGATTTGCCCCTTCGGGATCGTAACCGACACGTTATCAACGACTTTTTTGCCGCTATAGACTTTCGATACGTTCGTAACCTGGATCATGCTTTACTCTCCTTTAGTAGCAGGTATATGAAGTAGACACCGCCGATGAAGTTGATGATAACACTGAGCGTTGTGGAGAACGAAAACACCCGTTCGACAACCAGTTGACCGCCCACTAACGCGATGATGCTAATAAGTATAGAAGCTGTGATTAAGTATGAATGCCGATATGTCTTCATAACTTCATAGGCAACATTGACAACAAGAAGTCCCAGGAATGTAATCGGCCCGACCAGCGCAGTTGCTACAGAGATCAGAACCGCGACAATAATCAGGAGCCGCTTCACCACGTAATCATAATTCACACCGAGGTTGATCGCCTGCTCACGTCCAAGTGAAAGCACGTTTAGATACTTGGCGAATCGAGCAAAATAGAGAAGTGACAAAGCAACCACAATCATGGCAAGAATGAGCAGTTCCGTCTTTACGTTGTTGAAGCTGGCAAACATTTTGTCCGCCACATACTGGAACTCATTCGGATCAATCAGCACCTCCATGAAGGAGGACATGCTGGAGAACAGCGTACCGAATATCATACCGATGAGCAGCAGGAAGTAAATATTATTCCCTTCCCTTTTGAACAGTATTTTGTATAAAACTCCAGCAAACAATATCATGGCTCCGACATTAATCAGGAAGTTCACATTGCTGCCCAGTTTGTACAGCGTAAACGATCCGAAGACGAAGATTACCGTTGTCTGGATAAGAATATATAAGGAATCCAATCCCATAACACTCGGCGTTAGTATCCGGTTATTCGTGACCGTTTGAAACACCGTGGTAGACAGAGCAATGGCTCCGCCGGTCAGAATAATAGCAAGCACCTTTTTGATCCTTCTCGGAAGCGCGTAGTCCCAATTGCTGCCAAGATCAATGAACAGAAAGACTGCCACCAGGATGATTGCCGCCGCGGCCAACAGGCCGATTTTGGCTTTATAAGTCATAAGCCTTTCTCCTCATCAGTAAGAAAATGAATATACCGCTTCCAAGGACGCCCACGGTCAGGCTGATTGGAATCTCATAGGGATAAATGATGATCCTGCCAAGGATGTCACAGAACAATACGAATCCGGCCCCCAGCAGCGCGGTATGCGAAAGGCTTTTTTTCAAGTGGTCTCCCAGATACAGGCTAACGATATTAGGTATGATCAGACCGAGAAAAGGAATCACGCCGACGGTTAGAACGACGGATGCGGTGACCAGCGCTACAATGACCAATCCCAGGTTCACAACTCTCCGGTACTTGAGACCAAGGTTCGTTGCAAACTCCTCTCCCATCCCGGCTACCGTAAACTTGTTAGCGAACAGGTAGGCCAGAATGACAAGCGGGATACTAATATATAGCATTTCATATTGTCCCTTGATGATCATGGAGAAATCACCCTGGAGCCATGCGGACATATTCTGAATAAGATCATATTTGTAAGCAAAGAAGGTTGCTATCGAACTAACAATATTACCGAACATCAGTCCAACGAGCGGAATAAAGATGGCGTCCTTGAACTTGATCCGGTCCAGGATCTTCATAAAGATAAAGGTTCCCGCTAGTGCGAATACAAATGCCACAAGCATCTTGATTAGTGGACCGCTTGTTGTGAAGACCAGCATGGCAACCAAAATTCCAAGTCTCGCGGAATCCATCGTACCCGCTGTTGTCGGTGACACGAATTTGTTGCGACTTAACTGCTGCATGATCAATCCGCAGATACTCATGCTGACCCCTGCCAGTATAAGACTGACAAGCCTCGGGATCCGGCTGACAAGCATAATATGTTGTTGTTGTTCTGACATGGAGAACAGTTCCAGTGGTGAAATGTCCTTAACTCCAATAAATAATGAGATTATGGAGAGTACCACAACGGCTGCAAATAAGTATCTAATCTTCATGGCTCTTCCTTCTATGCGTATGTCTCTGAATATCCGACAGTCCGCAATCTCATCAGCTTCTCACTGAGATTGATTATCAATTGCGTTCTGATATGCATTATATCACTCTCATTCTCACTCGACAACCCTAATTGAGAATCAAAATCATTTAATTTTTCTCATCTGCGTATCATTTGTTCACGATTTGTTCATGATATGAAGTTTCGACATATCGTGTAAAGCTATCAGAGGACTGACCTTAAAAAAGTGATTTAATTCTCAGTAAGCGGGTATTAAAGATAAACTTTTAGTTCTGAGTTTCGTTCTGAATTGTTGACATTTGCAACTCATTATATTAACATGCTAACATAAATATCATTTCTAACAAATTGTTAGTTGATATGGAATAATGATTATGAGCAAAATGCTTCACTAAAATGCATATTTACCTGAATTAAAGGACATCTTCTTATCAGGCTTATGCAACACCATTACATCAGGAGGTTTTTTCTTATGTCTAAAGATTTTTCAACTGCACTCAAAAATCGTCGCTCCCACTATGCTATCAGCAAGGACCCTGTCATTTCGGACGAGCGTATCCAGGAAATTGTGAACGAAGCTGTTAAGTACACTCCGTCTTCCTTCAACTCCCAAAGCGCACGTGTCGTTGTACTGCTCGGCGAACAGCATGACAAGCTGTGGAACCTGACCGAGGGCATCTTGAAAGAAGTTGTCGGTAACGAAGAAGCATTCAAATCCACGGCTGAAAAAATGGGCGCATTCCGCGCTGGATACGGTACAGTACTGTTCTTCGAGGACAATGACGTCGTTACAGGCCTGCAGCAAAACTTTGCGCTGTATGCAGACAACTTCCCGGTATGGTCCAACCAATCCAACGGCATGCTGCAATTCGTGGTATGGACTTCCCTGGAGGCAGAGGGCCTGGGTGCATCACTGCAGCACTATAACCCATTGATCGACGAAAAGGTGAAATCCGAATGGAACATTCCAGAGAGCTGGAAACTGATCGCTCAAATGCCTTTCGGTAAACCGGTTGCTGAACCAGGCGAAAAAGAATTTGCTCCGATTGAAGATCGCGTGAAAGTATACAGCTAAGTCCTTAGAGGAAAAGGCCGTCCACCCAAGTTTTTGATAACTTGGATAGGCGGCCTTTTTTCATACAGACACTTTATCCAGCAGTGAAACTGCGACTCTACTTAATCAACATGTAATAAGGCCTGAAGGAATGGCTTGATCTCTTGGAAGTCCTCTCCCGGCGTCCACAACTGAATGGCATCCCGCTCTCCGCTCATGCCCCATTGCAATTTCTCTTTCAGTATCTCGGTATAGCCTGAGTTTCCCTCAGATTCGATCAGCATTCGCTCCACCAGAACAGCCCAATCCGTATCGCTTGACATCATGCGCTCCGGATATTTCCGGGCCAATTGCAGTGTGCTTTCCAGCGAACCGCTGTGCAGCATATGAACTGCGAGGTAATTGCCGATAAAACGGTGGGATTTATCCTGTCGGATCACCCGCGCAAACCATCTCTCCGCCTCCTCCAGCCTGCCCTGCTTCATAAGCGCTGTTGCGTGGAGAGAATCGGTATAGGAATGATCCTCGCTTTCGCTCCGTACAAAGGAGTACCGATCGAATGCCGGATTGTAACTGTCCCAATCTTCATTATTATAGAAGTAATTCGTCAAATCCATCAGGTAGCTTGGTGCCGGATGCCGTTCGATCATCTCCTGCAGGGCGGATAAGGTTTCCTCTGAACTTCTGTTATCTACATCCTTGGACAACTGATCCTTGATCTGTTGCAATCGGAGTTTCATCCTTAAGCTGTGAATATCTTCTGGATGCGAGCTCACATTATTGCTATAGGCCGCGAGTGCTTCATCATATTTACGTTCGAGTACCAGCTGGTCCTCCGGCGTCAATTCACGACCTTTTAACAAGAAATACGGTAAATAACCCATGGTACTCTCATTGAGCCGGTAGCCGCTGCTGCTTGTTAACTTCGTGCCGTCATCCTTGTAAGCATCCACCGACCAGAAATAGGGAGCTTCTGGGTTGGAGTAACCAAGCACACTCTCAGGTGCAACGGTCGTCCAATCATACGGATCCTCGTAGGAAAGTCCGATTCTGAGATCATACAGATCCTGAACAGCAACCCGCAGCGAATTCCCTTCAATATAGTTATCCATCGCCGTCATCATCGATCCGCTGCCAAATTCGATACCAATACTCAGTTTATAGTAGGCGGCTTCGGGTATAGCCTCCCATTCAAAATATATCATGTCGCCGCGTATCTCATCATGGTTTACTGGAGTTGTCAATTGAATCAATGGCTGCAGCGTGACATCAATCCGTCGTGTCGATTCCGGGGCGACCTCCACCCAATCCCCCGATTCTACAGGCCACGTTCTGCCATTGATTTGTTCGTAATTCAAACCAATGCCGAGTTGATACCTGCCGAGCTCTACACCCTCGAAATGATAGCGACCGTTCGCGTCTGTCAGCATTTGGTACGGTTCGCTTAACAGCAGACTGTGATTCAGATCGTTGTTTTTACGTAAAAATACACCTGCGAATGGAATCGGATCCCCCTCACGATTTCGCAAGGTTCCGCTTACCGTTGACAAGGTCTCTCCGTCTAATATCCTCTTCAGCCGTCCTTTCAGCTGATTCGCCCGTTTTGAGATATCCGAATTTGCAAAGTTCCCGCCTGACCCTTCTGATATCCGATTCAACACGTCCATAGCGGCTTGGGGGCTCCCCCGACGCAGGAGCATTTCCGAGTGATATAAAAGGGCCTTACTATGGATGTCCTTCCAATCTCCAGAAAGGACTTTCGCTAATCGCTCATATTGCAGCGCCGCCTGATCAGGCTGGTCCAGCCTGTCATAGAGGCTCGCAAGCTCCAGCACCAATTCATGCTGATAGGAATAAAGAACAGGCTCCGGAGAATATCCGCTGCTCAGATCCCCGAACTTTTGGATAGCGGTTTCCAATATATCCGCTGCTCCCTCCACATCACCATTCATCGAATAATGCTCCGCAAGCTCTATTGCGGCATATTTCATATATTCTCCGGCTTGCGCTCCCAGCACATATTGATTCAGCAGCGGCAAACGTTCATCCTCAGTAAAACGAATCTGCTGATCGGCGCTTCCTCCCGTGCTGGTGAACCCCGGACTAATAAACACATCAAACCGATGAGATAGCTCTGTTGCTCTAGGCACAATCACATACTTCTCGATCATCTCCCATTTCCGGTTGCTGCTGCTTTCTTCATGAATAAGGTCAATGACTTTGGCTATCCCCTCAGCTTGGCCTTGTTCTATCTGCTTCTCCGCAATCAGCAGTCCTATTCGAGGGGTGAGCATAGATACCATCATAACAAAGAGGATTAAACCCGAAACCCCAAACACCAGGTGTTTAATCTTGACCCGAATTTTCAAGCCTGGCCACCATCCTCTCGTACTGATCCTTCCAGTAATAATTCCCCCCGGCTTCAAGCAGTTCATTGCTCATCTGCAAGGGCACGGAAACAGCAGGTTTCACAATTGCTTCCCTCCATAACAAACCTCCGAGCAGCAGAACGGCCGCTGCTGCGCCAAAATAACCAATAGCGGCAGCAGAAATTTCTACTTCCTTATTCCACAAGGAAGACAAACGTTCGCGGCTGGATTTTGGAAATGTGCGAGAAATCACCTTCTCTGCGCCCAGGAATCGAATTTCCTCCAGCTCCTGCTTTAGTTGTTCGGCCATTTCCTGTTCTTCGCTACGCATCGCTCTCCCCCTTCTCGACAACAATCTGCCGGAGTTTATGCCGCCCTCTCATTAAACGTGCCTTAACCGTGTTTATATTCAGCTGCAATTGCGCTGCAATTTCTTGAACACCCAACTCATTATAATAATAGAGCGTAATCACTTCTCGGTATGTATAGGGCAGCTGCTGCACTGATTTGATCATTTCAGCCTCACGCCAATGGACGCCCAGCATTTCATCCACGGCAGGTACACTTTCGTTTACATGCTGGTCCATCCTCGGCATGGGAAAAATATGACGCCAATCCCATTTTCGCTGCCGCATCCGGCATCGATTCACTGCAATTCGGGTCAACCAGCTACGAAGTTTGTCGCCGTCACGAAGCTGAGCGATATTCTCGAACGCCTGGATAAAGGTATCTTGAACGGCCTCTTCAGCCGCTTGACGGTCACGCAGCAGCAATACCGCCGTGCGAAGCAGATAATCTCCATACTGTTCCATCAATTCCCGGAGAGCCGCCTCTTCTTTTTGTTTTAAGCGCTGTATGACATCCAGGCCATCTCCCCCTCTCTATAACTATGATGCGTCTGGTCTTTCATCGGTTGCATCAATTTGGATCAATGTCGAAAAAAAAATCGAATGATTGAAAATCTTCCGGCAAAACGATACAATAACACAAGCAAGAAACCTTTGTCTTCCTGAACTGGCAATAGTTCCGGGACCAACTGCATATCATGTTGGCTGTACTAGGGGTGCCATGTGCTGAGAGACGGCGTGCTGCCGTTAACCCTTATCACCCGATCTAGGTCATACTAGCGTGGGGAAGTGTAGCATTTATGTTTATACTTTTTCACGTAGGCATAACTGCACTTTCTTCACGGGGTGCGGTTTTTTTGCGTGGATTTATATCATAGGGGAGGATAACAACAATGAGTGAGCGAACATGTGGAACCAGTCGCATCGTCGGATGCCGATTCTCGGTGTTTCCGATGACTGACCGATTTGTGGAAGTCATTATGGACGCGCTGAAATCCGTCAACACGGGGAAAGTATGGATTCAGACGGATGATGTGAGCACCTGTATTCGTGGACGGGCGGAGCATGTATTTGATGTAACGAGGGCGATTTTTGCTTATGCGGCAGCAAGCGGTGTGCACACCGTCTTTAACGGAACTTATTCTATTGGCTGCCCTGGTGATACGGAAGCCGATGTATATATGTCAGAGGATTCGGAGCGTTTGAATCGCGAGATTGGGAAGAATGCCGATATAGATACAGCCTGCCAATTTGCCCTTTATCCACTGGGTACAGACCATTACATGGATGTTATCTATAAAGAGGTGCATCGGGCTAAGGAAAAAGGAACGTTCGCCGGAAGCGTTCACTATGCCAGCCGGTTGGACGGCTCCATCTCCAAGGTGTTTGAATCCCTCGAAGATGCGTTTTTGCATGCGATCCAATCGGACAGCAGTCACCTTGTCATGACCGCAGTCGTGTCTGCACACAGTCCATCAGCCAAGCCAAGACCGTGATCACTTCTATATAACAGGCAAAAGCCCGGCGCATGCCGGGCTTTTGCGATTTGCTCCAAGAGCTTGACGAATTAAACCCAAGCACTCGAGATAATTACGAGCAGGATGAAGAGAACCAAAATAATACCTACTGAATTACCCCATCCACCACCATATACTCCGCTCATGAAGATCCCTCCTGGATTTAAAGAATGACGTGACCGAATCACATGATTATTGTATTGGTCGTGGAAGGCGAACGTCACGGCTAATGTACCTCTCTTATTGCTCACCAGTCAAAATCTATTCCTCATAACCCACAAGAAGCATGCCCCCGAACGGGTTCAGCATTTGCTCTGTGAATGCCAGAAGGAGGGAAGGATCATCCTGTCGATACATCGCTGAAAGCGAAACCTCCAATTGATCTCCCAATGCCGTGCTGAAACGGTGGAACAGCCGAAACAGCATCT
Organism: Sporisorium sorghi; assembly: GCA_023212695.1. Classification (NCBI taxonomy): domain Eukaryota; kingdom Fungi; phylum Basidiomycota; class Ustilaginomycetes; order Ustilaginales; family Ustilaginaceae; genus Sporisorium; species Sporisorium sorghi. The sequence goes on along the minus strand of JALCCG010000067.1, from coordinate 50,381 downwards.
TGCCTTCCCCTGTCCATTCCCCATTCACTCTAAGTACAAATTCGCAAAGTACCGTCATGATCTTTTGCACCGTAAACCATTTCTCGCCATCCCGCTTAGGATTCTTCAAATCCTGCACATATTCCGTAATCATGTAACGGTATTCATCAATATCGGTTTGCATCAATGGCATCGGTCCGTAATTCAAATCATGCTGGGCCTCTGCGCGGACTGCTTCTCCTTCCGGCAACGAGCGCAGCACCTTACCCTCCGCTGTGATCCGCTGCAATGTCGGATTGGCTGCCATCACGCCCTCGTCGAAGTATTCACGATAGGATGACAAAGACAATATAAACAATTCCACAATCCATCCATCAGCTTCCAGGGTCTTTCTCCGCATCTCATCTCCGTCCCGCTCAAGGATGACGACGTCCAAATCAGATTGCTCGTTATGTTCTCCTCTGCTTGCGCTGCCGCCAAGTACAGCTAGCAAACAGTCGGGATAATGACGGTGGATAACACGCTCTGCTGCCTCCATCGGTTCCTTCTTCATGGCTATTTCCCCCAGTAGTTCTCATAGCTCCCGAAAAAAAGGGCTCAAAATATTTAATTCAGCAAAAACCCCAAACGTACCTTAATCATATGGTAAATAAACGATTACCCTCATGATGACTACAAGGAAGAAGGGAAGATGAAATGAACTACATTCACATGCTATCCAGATTAGGTATGGGCAGTGCGCATCCGGGCGGATTCGAGGCTACCTTAAGAATGCTGAAGAATTATCCGATTGAGCCGAACAGTCGTATTCTGGAGGTTGGCTGCGGAACAGGCAGGACAGCATGCCATCTTTCGGAGATGGGCTATCAAGTCACGGCCATAGATCTCAATGAGAATATGATTAAAAAAGCACGCACCAGAGCCGAAGCCATGAAAATGGACGTGCAATTTTTGCAGGCTGATGTGTGCGAGCTGCCTTTTGAAGACAACCAGTTTGATCTGATTATGGCCGAATCAGTCACCGTATTCACGGATACGTCGAGATCACTCCCTGAATATTATCGCGTTCTGGATCAAGGAGGCGTTCTGCTGGACAGAGAATTGCTGCTGAATAAGCCAATGCCTGAGCCAAAGCTCAAGGAGCTGCTGGAATTCTTCGGGATTCCGAATCTGATGCTGCGGGAAGAATGGGCACAATCCTTGCTGGCTTGCGGTTTTAAGCAGGAGGAAATTCTGGAGTATAACCACTTTAACGAACAATTGAAGGAAGAGCAAACACGTCATCTGGATACATTTGAGCAGCGCGATAAAGGACTTCTGTTTGATGTAACGTTATGGGAAACGTTATTCAAGCATGACCGGATGATCCTGGATAACACCGATTATCTCGCTTCCGCCTTATTCCGTGCCGTAAAATAATATTGCTGCGTATCTATGCAACGAGAGGGGATTTGTCTGTTGGCTAGTTAGCTGCGCTTCCCCTCCCCTTCCAAAACATCAGTTCTTTCGACCCATTTCAACACTTTTTGTCAATTCGTTATATCTAGTTCAGCCCGGCGATGCTATAATCATGGTAAATATATCCTATGTTGTCGAGGAGGACTCATTCTTATGGCATGGTTCAACAGACTCCCAATCTCACAAAAAATTACTACAGCCTGTTATCTTATTGCCGCTTTATTTGCGGTTCCAATGCTGCTTGCGTTTATTCTAATGGGCAAAGCAATCATTGGCGTGGTACTTGTCTTGGCTTTAATTGGACTTACCCTTCCTCTTTCTCGTGTTATTGAGAAAACGCTTACGAATTCATTCGCCGAAATTTCCAGCGTTTCTGCCAAAATCGCCAAAGGCGACTTTACCTTCCAGGTAGAAGAGGTTGGAGGCATGAACGATCTAAGCCGAACCTTCAACAGCATGGTGGACAAGCTTCGCAAAATTTTACAGGAAACCTCGGACATTACCCGTAAGGTAATGACATCAAGCCGAAGCATTTCGAATAAAAATCAGGAGCTTATTCAAGTGATGAATCAAGTATCCCTCTCCTCCAATGAGCTGGCCGTCGGTGCGAACGAAATCTCGGAGGACGTATCGGAGATGACGCATTCCATCCGCGAAATCGAAGAGAAGGTCAGCAATTATACGCACTCCACCCATGAAATGAACGCCCGTTCTATCGAGACGCTGGGACTCGTTGAGCAAGGAAGAGATTCCGTAGCCAAACAATCCGCGGGGATGCAGCGAAATATCGACGCCACGGGTAAAGTCTCGGAATCCATCGATGCACTGGCCAAGAGCGCCAGAGGGATTACCAAAATCACCGAAACCATATCCGAGCTTGCCGATCAGACCAACTTGCTGTCCTTGAACGCCTCCATTGAAGCGGCCAGAGCCGGCGAGCATGGTGCAGGCTTTGCCGTTGTTGCCCAAGAGGTCCGTAAATTGGCCGAGGAATCCACTTCCTCCACCCGCGAGGTATTTAATCTGGTACGGAGCATTGAATCGGATGTCAAACATGCAACACAGAATATTAAGATCAATGAAGAAGTCGTACGGCAGCAAACCGAGATGATCCGTGAAGCGGAGCTGGTGTTCATGCAGATTGTAAACAGCGTGCAGTATATTTCGGAGCAGATCGCAGCTTTCTCCAAGGAGAGCGAGTCCATGCTGGAGAGTGCGCAGAACATCTCTTCCGCCATTCAGAACATATCTGCGATTACGCAGCAATCCGCTGCAGGAACGGAGCAGGTATCTGCTTCCATGAACGAAGGCATTTCGTCTATCCAGAAGATGGCTGAGGAAGCCGAAGCGATGAATAATGACGTCTTCCAACTGCAGAAGACCATCAATATTTTCAAATTCTAAATAGTATAACGTCTATTCGTCTATTCTACATAAGGAATTTAGTTAAGCTGTTATTTTTATAAAAGCAGAAGGGGTATCCCAAAAGTCAATTGATCTGAGGGACGCCCCTTTGTCTGTTATGAGGACGCTGCCGCTGCGGAACGAAGCATTCCTCCAATCGCTGTTGCCCTCCAATATCCTGAATTCATCTTATGGTAAAATGGAAGTCCGACCCACCATTTACGAAAGAAACGGTTTCTTTGTACATTCAATATACTATGGACCAACTTGAGCTTCTTGTTAGCCTTCACGCCATAGCCGCGATATGTTCACGAGTTTTCCCTCTTCAAATTCGGCTCGGTATATGTCCGGCATACTCGTTCCCTGCCAGAATTCATAATCGAACCGCTGATCGTAATGGTGCAGCATTAATGTCATAATGTCCCCATGAGTACCCATCACGACATTCTTGCCTTTGTACGTATCCAGAATTCCCTCCATTGCCTGGACTGCACGCCTTTGCGCATCTTTACTGGATTCTCCCTCCGGGAAGCAGGTATCGGGTTCGTTAAACAGTTTCCTTTTGGCATCCGTAAATGAGTTCCCTTGGAAATCCCCGATCTTCCGTTCTCTCAGATCCTCCAGCACCGTAATCGGTAAACCCAGGGCATCCGCCAATGGCTGTACCGTATCCTTCGCTCTCTGATAAGGGCTGGATACGATAACCCCAATACCCTCTCCCAGCAGCAAACCCTTAACTCGCTCGGCATCGCTTGCACCCTGTACGGACAATCCGCGGGACCGCTCCTTCCCTTCGCTATACGGGGATTCTGCGTGTCTCACAAAATATAAAGTTGTCATGCTTCCCCCTCGGCTTCTTCAATCAATACCGACTCCATCATCATCTCAACAAATGGCGTTAACGGTAACAGACTCAGCGACTCAAGCGGAACCCATCTGGCTCCTAGGGAATCCTGTCCATCCCCTTCTGCCTTAATAACAGCTTGATCATCAGGCAGCTCCACATCATATATAATGCCGATGTGATGCAGCTCTTCCATCTGATTCTCGGCATATTGATACACAATGGTATAGGATATGGCTGTGCGAATACTGCCTTTTATCGGAGACAGTCCGGTTTCCTTCATAAATTCACGCTTCAGCGTAAACTCCGGCTCCTCTCCAAATTCAATGGAACCTCCAGGTAAATCCCACTTCCCTTTGTGAGGCCCTCTTGCTTTTTGGATCAGCAGAATATGATCATCCTGGATCAGAACACCATAAACGCCGAGATGCGTATATTTCTCCATGGTCACGACACTCCTTTTCTGGCAATGAACGTAATCCACTGGCTTCGAAAGAGGACGTCCCTTCCGTCCTTCACCTCTTGAATGTCCTGCTGTATTTGGCGCTTCATTAAAATCTCCCATTCTGGATACAGCTCGTAAAAGATAGAGAAGGCTTGGTCAGCGGATAAATTCAACTCGATTAACCCCTCTTCCTCCACACCGGTCTCCAGATCGATTTCCTTCACTTCCGTACTCATTAATATGCAATGAATTCCCCGATCCATGGTTCCTGCTTGCATTTGTTTGATCTTGGATACAAAGGCGGCCTCCGAGCTCATATGCTCAAGACAAGAGCAGGCAATGATGTAATGATAGGTATCCTTCGCGATGTCATAATGCTGCACATCCGCTGCCAGTGCCTCAATGCTGGAACTTACGCCATAGGAGGCAGCATACTGCCGGAGCTTGTCCACTGCCGAGGGCAGCAAATCCACGCATAGAACCTTACCGCCTGCAGGTTGGATTTGCTGTGCAATCGGAATGCTGTTACGACCGACACCACTGCCCAGATCCAGCACTCGCATATTTTGAAAAGGCAACAACTCCAGATGATCCATAACCGTCTGGACGGGGCGTGCTAACCAGCTGCCCGGCTCAAACAAGGCGGCAGCTTCATAAAACTTCTCGTGATACAATATTTCCTTCTCACGCGCGCGATTGAATGTTTCCATGCTACAGACCCCTCAATCATGTTGTTATAATGTCTTCACAAACCGGAGTCCCGATGGAGAAACCCCATTTTCTCATAAAACTATGGGCACGCTTGCGCTCGGGTTTGTTCCCGCTGGTCAGCAGCACATTGTCGCCCCTATCCAGAACCCACCTCTTTACAAATTCCACAAGCGTTCTCCCAATTCCTTGCCCTTGCCGCTCTTTCTATGTAAACAGTGCACTGAAGTGCGTGGCAACTCCGTTATTCTCATAACTTAAAAATTCCCGGCAGCGGATCATCTCCGCTACCCGCTTCGCTTGGTCGGCTGGCTACAAAGGTATGATAAAGGGGTGCCGCTTCCGTGTTCTCATCCGATCCGGACACTAAATTCGCTCCTTCAATACCGGATATCCTATATTGCTCTCATTAAGGGGTTTTTGACTCCAGATCCCCGGTGGATAGGGACGGATCTCCATAGAACTTCTCCCCCTCTAAACTTCAAGTATTGTTAACCGTGCCCACTGATTCTTCCATTGTTTCTTCCGGACACGCTCCAAATAATAGCTTCGCTTATGAAAATTCGGGCATCTTCGAACCTTTAAAGCGAATAAATCCTCCAATCCGTAAGGGCAGCAGAGCTCAAGCTCCCCTTCGCGGTTCAGTCTTGCGCCAATCGCTGTAGCTGTCTCCGGCCATTGGGTTAACGCTGCATGGGTTGAGCTGTACGGCTCATCTCCATTCTTGACATGCATCCTGGCCTGATTCTTGACTGACCATTTCGGATTCTTTGTCGCTGCTCTTAACTTCTGTTCCAAATCGATATCCCGTGCTTCCGACACATCATCGGGATCGAAATATACAACATCGATATCCGTATGGCGGTCGGTTCTCTCAAAACCATGCAGGATATCCCACACGTAATTTCGAATATAGCCTGCCGCAATGTAGCATTGCGACAGCTCCAGATCTCGAACGATAGCCAAATCATCCATCAGCTGCTTATGCTCCCTTATGTACTCCTTCAACCGCAACTCCAACATTCAATTCACCGCCATTGGTTTAATATGGTGTTACTTGTTCACGCTCACGTTCACATGGTCATCTATCTCCCACATATCCCACGATCTGGCCGAATGCGAAAAACAGAGCACGCTTCAATCCGTGTAAAAAGGCATAGACCGCCTCACGTGGAAACGGTCTATGCTCTCATATTGTAAAACTATTATATTCCAAATAATCCCTGAGCCGCAAGGAAAGCAGGGTTATTCAACGAGAGGGGAGGCTTGCCCGTTACACGTGAATAAGCCTCCGGGTTGAGCTGGACTCGAGCTTCCAAGTCCCCTAAAAGGGACTTGCAGCTATCAGCGGAGCCGGGCTCGAGCTTCCAAGTCCCTCAAAGGGACTTGCAGCTCTTAGCGCTACACTGCTGCATCCACTCGCTCCTGGGATGCGCCATCACAGCGCTTGCATACTTTCAGCGCAGTGCCGTCCGATTTGGTACGAGGATACAACAGTTTAATCCGAGTGCTTTTACATACGGGACATGTACCGCGAGCGCGAGTAGGTAAGTGCCAAAGTGATTTGCCTCTTTTTTGTTTTGCCATGAGTCAGATACCCCATTTCATAGATTCATTATCGTCACTCTTACATATATGAAAGGGTTCAGCAGAACATGTCGGGCAGTTTCATTAGCTTCCCTGCAACACAGATGCCTTGACAACAGCCATGCGTTAACCGTTATTTTATACGTATCCGGAGCACCAAGCGATCATCACCATATCTTTTACTATAGTGATCAGGCGCCGCCGACATTTGACACCTCATCGTGCTTCAGGCACCAAAGAGGTGAAAAAACAAAAGAGAGAAGGCATCCAACCGCCCTCTCTCTTACACAGCATGAACATTACTTATCCATAAACGCCAGTATCTCGTCCTTGGTCGGAATGGAAGATTGCGCCCCAGGACGGGTCACCGTCAGGGCTGCCGCCGCGGTTGCAAACCTTAGTGCCTCTTCAGTCCCCATACCATCGGTGCAAGCAGCAGCATAAGCGCCGATGAAGGTATCTCCTGCTGCCGTGGTATCGACGGGCTTCACGCGATAAGCCGGAACGACCACGCGCTCCCCGCGTGCGTTTCCATAGAAGCAGCCTTGTTCGCCAAGCGTAATGATGACACTTGAGGTACCCTTGGCTATGATCCAATCGGCTGCCATCTCGGCAGAAGCCGCGTCATCTACTCTCAAGCTGCTAACCACTCCTGCTTCCGTCTCGTTCACGATCAGCGTATCCAGCAGCGGAAATACCTCTTCGGGGATACTTCTCGCAGGTGCCGGATTCAGCCAGACGCGGACACCGGCCTTACTGGCCGAGTGAATGACGTACCGCGTCGTCTGCCACGGAATTTCATTCTGCAGCAGCACCGCGTATACTCCATCCCAATTCACCTCAGACGCAACATCCTCTTCGGTCAGACGCCCATTGGCTCCCTCGGACAGGACGATGTAATTCTCACCCTCTTTGTTGACGGTAATCATCGCAATGCCTGAGGTGCCTTCCTTGGAGAGCACGGACTTAACCCGGACCTGGCGATCCTCCAGCGAAGCAATCAGGGTATCACCAAAAGGATCAAGACCAACCGCACCCAACATGGCACAATCTGCGCCTGCCGACGCAGCCGCCACCGCTTGATTCGCACCTTTGCCTCCAGGAAAAAACGACGTTCCGCTGCTATGAATGGTCTCCCCCGGCTGAGGGAACTGATTCACATTACTTACAACATCCATATTAATGCTTCCAATGACAACCAGCTTACGCAAAGATACCCCGCTCCTCTCTTCTAAACCGACTTCTGCCCTGATGTACGGACGTGAACATCCTTAATCTCGTTCTCGCCATCCTCCAGACAGCCAAAGCCAAACATACCATGAGCATAGGCCGTTTCCTTGCATTCCAGTACATTATCTCCATTAATATACAAGATGAAGCGATCCTTCTCAGACACCAGTTTTAAACGATATTCCTCGCCCAGCTCCCAATCATATCTGGCCGTAATCAAGCGCTTGGTCCCGAAGTCCTGTTTAATAAACGAGACAGAATTCGGACCGTCAAAACCGGCCAAATAATGCCGCATCACGCCTTGCGCTCTTGTAATCAGGCAATGGCTGGTGCCGGAAATCGGTTTTATTGTCGCTTCAACCACGGTATCACCGGCATAATAATTGCCGGAATAGGATGAAGTGTCTCCTTCTGCTGTACAATGCAGCGCTCCATCACGCAGCTCCCACTTGCCTCTATGGTGAGAGAATGGTGTGATGGAAGCGAATTCTTTGGCCTGTTTAGCAAAATCAATTTTGTATTCCGCAGAGCCGGTAACACGGAACTGTCCGATGAACAGACTTCCGATAGCACGATTCAAGAGCGGCGAAGGGCTCTCCAGTATCCATCCGATCTCATCGATCATGGCGCCTTCGGTATCCGGGATAACGAATTGAATATCATTCCACTCTCCGCCCACCGGGGTAACCGCCTGCAGAATCTGGTCCTCCTGTGTATAGGTGTTCCGAACATAAGGAGTCAAGGTCACTGGCGCGCCTTCCCACTGGTCCACGTAGATTCGGGCAGATACGGTCTGACCGCTATAGGCAAGCGGCGCAAAGGTAGGCTTATACTTCTCATCATTAAATTCAGCCCGGCGGTAGAACGGTTTATAGTAGATTTTACTGCTGTCGCCTTCAACCAGTCTGTCGAAAACAACTTCAAGCGACCCTCTTCCATCACATCCGCGTTGATTGGAATGGCGCACAACTGGCGTTTTGAACGGGTTGCTTGTCCGAAAGCCATGGGTTGATCCAGGCAGATCAAAATCGAAGTACACTTCACCTTGCTTCACGCGCTGCACTAATTCCTGCGGTGCCTTCTCCCCATTCAGGCGATAACCCAGCAATGCGAGCTCTTTGGCGAAAGTGGGGAAATCCACCAGGTTCAAGTACCCGGAAACGCTGGAAGCGACAATGAAGTCATTGATGGGTTTGCGATAATGATCCGGAATTCCGGCTAAGCCGCCGTACACACCTAGAATGCTTCCCACATTCCCTGCATTGCAATCGGTGTCCCAGCCGCACATGGACGCGATTTCTATCGTGCGCGCAAAATCCCCCTCGCCATACAGCAGAGCAAGCACGCATACGCCTGCATTGGGGATAATATGGCATACACCCGTATATTTATCGTATCCCCAGTGATCCTCCAAGTATTGACGACAAGCCCGAAAATCGGATGGATGCTCCCGATGAAAATCCATAACCGCATGCACCACACGTGCATAGGTTGAGTCATCCGGGATCATACGGAGTCCCTCAGCGATGATCTCATCCATCGATGAAGCATCAAATGCTTTGGCAATGCATGCTGCCATGAAACGTGCGCCATACAGCCCGTTGCCATCATGCGAGACGCTGGCTGCTTTTTCCGCATAATCTGCCGCTTTCTCCGCCCGACCCGGGAACAGAAGCCCCCAGGAATCAATGAAGATCTGGCCGCCGATCTGCTCAGCCATCTCCGTCCCGTTCACCTCGATGGAGCCCGAGCGCGGGGCCGAAATGCCTTTGCGCAGATTTACATAAGCCCGGTGCTCGGTGCTGATATCCTCGCCGCCCCACCAGAACATGCCAATGCCTTCCCTTGCATAGTTGAGCCAAGCTTTTCCCACATCCTCCGGTTCAAGCTCGCGGTCCGTCGCATCGTCATACAGCGCACGAATGAAAAACACCGGACCATTCGCATCATCGTCTGCTGCAAAGGTTTTGTACGGCTTCACGTAATCCCGAATATCACCGTAAACATCCCGGATGCGCTCATATGTCCAAGCAACCGGTTCGATGGGGGCACCGAGCCTTATGCCGATGTTCATCCCGATAAATCCTGCATATACCGTCTCTACATACTGTTTAGGTATCATTAACTCTCCCTCCTAGCCTCTGCGCAATCAAAGTTGAAACATGAAAATCCCTTGTGTGTTCCACCGCAAATTCGGATCATTCTTTCGTTCTCTACTGCCCCCGAGTTTCCTTGAGCCCAAATTCTTATCGCAGAAATCCGGGAGCGGAAGAAGAACACTGCATTTCTCCAAAACAAATGGTTAATTCAAAAAAATGTTAGCCTCGCATGATTTCTTATTGCTACAGCTCGTGTTGAACAACGTTCTTCCTCATCTCATGGATTCGAAGGTCATCCTCAATGATTTTGGCGGCAACCATGCTGAATTCGTCAGCAACGGCGCACAGATCAAGACGGTTCACCTTGTTCAGCTGCTCGATATCTTCCTTGCGGATGACCTCGCTGCCATGCATCGCCCCAAGGATCACTCCAGCCATGACGCCGATCGAGTCCGTGTCACGCCCGGAGTTAACGCCGTCCAGGATCGTACGATAGTACTCCCCCTCATTCAGAACCATGAACGCAAGCGCCATGGGCAGCTCTTCGATCGACCACAGGCGGCTTGGCGTATAATGATTGCTCGGAACGCCAACCTTGTCGATATGACGGCTAACGTCATCGCCCATCGGGGAATATTTGAGCATGATCGCCTGCAGCACCTCGATCACCTTGTCCATATTGTCCCGCTCCGGCCGCAGTTCTCGGGCAGCCTGGGTCAGCTCCTGTATGGCAGCTTTCGTACCGTCCTTCGCCAGGCTGATGGCCGTGCCGATAATATCATCCACGCTCACCCCAGGCTCAAAAGCCTTCGCGACGCATGCCGCGAGGACGCCAGCCGCTTCCAGGCCATAGCTGCTCTGATGACCCATCGCAAAGAGGATGGCTTCATCATAGGCCGCCTTCGGATGGCCCGCATTGACAATCCCGATCGGGGCGATGTACATCGCCGCCCCGCAGTTCACCATATTCCCGATGCCGCCCTCTCTCGGGTCGCAATTCGCCAGCACATGACGCATGAAGATGTATTTTTCCGGATAAAACAATCGGTCTATAATGAGCGTTTCCTCATTCAGTTCAGGGACAAACGTCTTGCGGAACGCAATCTCCTTCACGAATTCATTGCTCATATCATAGGCATCCAGATGTCGGCCCTCGGTAAGATACACATTCATGAGCGCAATCGTCATCAGGGTATCATCCGTGACAATCCCGTCCCCTCTTACCCGGCCAAGCCGGACCTCGGCAGGAAGATCCATCTTATGCCATCTTGTCATCAAGGATTCCACGCGTCCGTATTTCGACTTGATTTCTTCGTACGTCAATTTCTCAATGGGAGCTCCCATTGCGTCTCCAAGCGCGGTGGATATCACCACGCCTCTTACTCGGTCACGAAACGAAGTCATAGTTATAGGCTCCTTACTTGATGTTTTCGTTAGCGTATTTCGTAATCTCTGCTCCGCCCGCAGCATTCCAGGCCTCAACAAATTGATCGAATTGGGACAAGTCCTTCTTGCCTGTAATAAAGTCGGTTGAATATTCCTTGTACAGATTGTTCATTGCATCCCAGTTCGCAATGAACTGCTCAGGAATGATGAAGTTGTTGTCTTCCGTGTAGTAATCCGAAGCCATTTTCAGCGATTCGGTGCCCGGCTCGCCCAAGAGTGGCGTTTTCAAAGGAGTTTCCGATTGGATCTCGGTTGGCTCCCAGAAACGTGCATACCATTCACTGTAATATTTCTCGTTCAGTTCAATCTCGCCGTCTACCACCTTGTAGTGCTCATCTTCGAATCCGAGCCGGTCCAGCATTTGGCCCTTGGGACTTGCCAGGTAATCAAAGACTTGGAATGCAACATCTTTATGCGGGGACTGCGAAGAGATCGCAAGTCCTCTTGCTTCCTTCGTAACGTCGGTTGCGCCGAATCCTTGCGCTTCGCCTTTTGCAGGCGGCAGCACGATCAGGCTGGCGTCATCTCCGCCCAGTTCCTGCATTCTTCCATCATACAAATCGATGATTTTGCCGGCTGTCCCCGTAATCACCGCGGCTTCCCCTTTATAGAAGGCGTCCTCCTTCGTATCCCACTGCTTCGTAATGAATTGCGGATCAAGCAGACCTTCCTTATAAAGCTTGTTATAGAAAGTCAGTTTTTCTTTCTCGTTTTGAGAGACTTTGGAGTATTCATAAGTTCCATCGTCCTTTTTAAGCCAAGTGGTATCCAGACCGAATGCCGTGTTGAAAATGAAGTTGATCTCGGCGATATCGCCTGCTGCCGTCAGCGCGTAACTCGGCTTGTCTTCACCCGGCTTCTTCTCCACCAGTTCCTTGAAGAAGGCGTAATAATTGTCCACTGTCGGATTCTCCATCAAGGCCTTGGAGCTCTCCATGGCATTAAACCAATCGGCACGAACAACCGGAGCCTTAGGTGCAAGAGGTTTAATCCACAGCAGAAACGGATAACTTGCCATCCGTGTTTGGTTGTGCGGTTCCATGATCTCTTTAATGTAGGTGGATTTCTCAATGTACGGCGTCAGATCCTCCAGCAGACCTTGATCGGCAATCTGCTGGTCTCCGCCCTGGAAGTAGATGATATCCGGAATGGTTCCGCCCAAGAGCAGGAGGTTCAGGTTCTCCGCATAACTACCCTGCGCGAGGTCTACAAGCTGAAACTTCACGTTCAAGCCTTCATCTTCAGCAAGGGATTTCTCCAAGGTTTCGAAAAATTTAACGGAAACGGGGTTAGCCGTTCCTTCATCCTTGTACACAATCTTCAGCGTAACCGGATCGCCGCTTCCATCAGGCTGGGTGGTCCCAGGCTCTGTCTGACCCGCTCCCGGCGAGTTCGAGTTTGAGGTGCATGCAGACATGACCATGGCCAGCATGGCAACGATTAATAACAGGCTTAATTTTTTCATGTTCATCTTTCTCCCCTTTTTTGAATTTGAACATCAATGCCTTCAATAAGCTGCCCTTCCCCGCTTAATCCTTGACCCCTCCCTCCAGTTCGCCTTTTGCGTAGTATTTCAAAATGAACGGATATAGGAACAACAGCGGTACAATCGCAATCATGATCGTACCCGCCTGCAGGGAAGCAAAATCAAAATTGATCGAGCTGTCAAACATGTTCTGGTTGCCGATCAGCGACGTATTGTCCTTGCGCACAACAAATTGTCTGAGCACGACCTGCAGCGGCCATTTACTCGGGTCTGAAATGTAGAGTGTGGCTCTGAAATATTCATTCCAGTGATACACGCCATAGAACAAGCCCAGTGTCGCCAGCCCCGGTTTGGACAGCGGCAGGATAATCCGGCTGTACAACCGGAAGTGACCTGCACCGTCAATGCGGGAAGCCTCCAGAATTTCCTCCGGAATGTCCTGAATGAACCGCATGAGTATAAAGAGATAGTACACGTTGATCGCTTTGTACAGGATCAGTGAAGTTAGCGTATTCATCAGTCCAAGATCCTTCACCAGCAGGTATTCCGGAATCATGCCCGGCTCGAATACCATAATGACGATAAGGAAGAACAACACGAATTTTTTGCCGATGAATTCGGTTCTAGCCAGCACATAAGCTGCCATGGAGGTCAGCAGCAGATTGAGAAATGTACCTGCAACGGTGATCCAGACCGAGTTCAGAATACTGCCCGTGATCAAAGGATTGGACAATAGCAGTTGGTAGTTTATTGTAGAGAATCCCTTGGGGATGATATCCAGTCCGCCCATCAGATGGGCTTTGCCAGGGTCTGTTAAAGACAGCGCCAGCAGATGCAGGAGAGGAACCAATACCATGAGAGTGAACGCAAACAACATCAGATAAATGACAATTTTAGAAATCTCCAGCCGTCTCATCGTAAATCCCTCCTTTACCAGACGCCCTTACCCGAGAAGCGCTTCGATATGAAATGCGTACCCAGGATAAGGACGATACCGATGACGCCTTTGAACAGACTGGCTGCGGTTGCATAAGCAAACTGTCCGTTCCCAATACCGATTCGGTATACATAAGTGTCCAGAATGTCCACGACACTAATGACGGAATCGTTCATAAAGTTAAATACTTGATCGAAACCAGCATTCATGAAGAAGCCCAGATTCAGAATGAAGACGGTTACAACTGTGCTGTATAAATGAGGAAGCGTAATGAACCTCATCTGCTGCAGCCGTGTTGCTCCGTCGATCTTGGCTGCTTCATACAATCCTGGGCTGATCTTCATAATGGCTGCCAGATAGATGATGGAATCCCAGCCGGCGCTTCGCCAGATTTCGGAGAATACCAGCACCCAGCGGATATGCTCCTTGCTTGTCATGTAATCGATGGATGGCAGTTGAAAGAAGTTCGCAATCAGATTGACTCCGCCGTCTGCAGGATTCAGGAGGCTGATCCAGATCCCGGCAATCACGACCCAGGACAGAAAATGGGGCAGATAGACAACGGATTGTACATATTTGCGGTATTTCGAGCTTCGTACTTCATTAATAAGAAGCGATAGCATGATCGGAATCGGAAAGACAAAAATGATCTTCATCAAGCTGATGATAATGGTATTCTGCAGTACGCTTGTGAAGGCAGGCGAACTGAAGAGTGTCTTGAAATGCTTCCATCCTACCCATACATGATCTCCCAAAATCCGGTAGTCCTGAAAGGCGAGTTTCATGCCGTATAACGGAATGATGTGGAAGATAAAAAAGTAGAGAAGAGGTAACGACAGCATCGCGTACAGCACCCAATCCTGCCTTAAGCGTCTTAACACCTTCATGGCTTACCCCTCCTCCAGATAATCGATGGATAGCTTCATGAGAGGTGCATGCTGCTGGGCTCCATACACATCGCGGTCGCCAACGCTGCCAGACGATATATCCCGCGACATCGTAATTTTGAAGCCCAGCGCCTGATCGAAAAATACCAGGTGATGAATCTGCTCCTCCCGAATCTGATACAACTCACATATCGTCCGTTTTGTAATGCGGCCGGACTGTTTTACTTGGTCATACTGCTCCTTGGAATCAAACAACACGTCTAATGTAATTTCGAAGGGGCCAGAGTTTTTACTTCGCAGCACCTTCGCCAAATCGCCGAGTTGAGTCACAGTTTGATCCTCCTTATCGATGCTCTATCCGAAAAGCATTATTTTTCATTTCCATCAGGTGGTACACGGAGAATTCATAGACAGGACCGAACTCGATATCGCTTGGCGCGAATGGAAATGCCAGGTTCCCCGCCGTTGATTTGCGGCCATCGTATCCGTAATGGAGGAACGTAGAGCGAACCGTTGCACAGATGCTGTTCGCCAGCTCCTGCGTCTTGGCCACCACTTCGAACATGACGCCAATCTCGTGTCCGGTGAACGACTCGGGCTCCTTGCTTCCGAGAACGCCGTTCTTGCCGTAATTATAGAATTGAATCTGGTAATCCGATTCCGGAATTTCCCGGTAATATTCCCTGGCCTGATTGCGGACATAGTCCTCAACCTCTTCGAGCTTCCCGATGAGAATCGGGTCTCGGATCCCCGCAACAACGAACGTCCGGTAAGCTACTCGTCTTGCTCCTTCCAGCTTAATAAAGTATTTCTCAGCCGGAAGGAAGCGGCTGCCCGTTACGCGAACGACGCCCTTCTCCACTTCCTCGAATCGGCAATGCTCCAGGTCGAGCGTAAATCCGGGCCCGTGCAGAATGTAGGGATGCTCCTTCTCATAAAAGGTATGTGCTGCAACACTCGTCGGGCTGCAGTTCCGGTCAGGATTAAGTGATTGAACGGTGAACGAATCGTCGCTTATCGTACCGAGAATGCTATCCTTCGTTGTTCCCGGTTCCGCGCATAAAGCGCCGCATTCCAATATTTTGCCCAGGTGATAGGAAAGCCCCGGGTCCTTGCCATGATAAATCCCAATCGCGGCAAACGGAGAAGGATCATAAGCACGGCCGCAAACGATGATATCCACACCTTGTTTAAGCGCTTCCACAATAGGTTCGTGTCCCATCTGTGCAACGATGCTGTTCGTCGAATTAATTAATTCGCTCGTCAGAGGCGGAATATTCGGACTCAGTGCCTTAATGCGTCCTTCCTCCTTCGCCTGATGGATCTCCTGCTGAGTAAAGTCTGCCCATATGACAGAGACCTTGGCCTGCAGGCCCCGTTCATCCAAGATTTCATCAATGATATCGAGCGTCCAGTTCACATGGGTCTGAGCTCCCGAGCCGCCTGCCGAGCCGATGATGATGGGAATCTTCCGGGACAATCCATTCGTGATCATAATGTCCAGGTCTTTCTTCACCGCACGCTTGCTGACGATCGATACACCGGCGCCCAGCTTATGCGGTCCCCCATCCGTAGATCCTGCATCAACAACGATGCCGTGCAGCTCAAACTCCATCCCGTTCATGAAGGATTGTTCAGGAAATCCGTACCCCAGCATGCCGCAGGGTGATAGAATTCGAATGTCTGTATTCATCTGCAGTCCCTCTTTACCAAAATATTCACTCATGTCCATTGGATAATTGGATTATCCAATTTGTGTTAAAAAGGGGCGAGTTTCTCCCCTCTTATACATGAATGTAGTTTTTCTGTATGTTTTCTTTGACTCTGCTCAAATGGTTCAGCAAAGCCAGCTTCGCTTTCACCGGATCACGTTCCTTAATAGCTTGCATAATAAGTAAATGTTCCTCATAAACCTCGCTCTTGCGCCCTGGAATTTGGGCCGTCTTGCTCAGAGTCCGCTGGAGCAAATCCATATGCAGTTCAATCATATTGACGAGAACCACGTTATGCGTTGCTTTGGCAATCGACAAGTGAAAGGCCTGGTCAGGCTTCGAGCGATCCTCCGCCTCCTGATCGATCTGTCCCCACTTCTCGAAGGCAGCCTCGATCTCGGCAATATCCTCATCGGTTGCACGCTTAGCCGCCAGCTCCACAATCCCTGTCTCAAACAATTCCCGCGCCTCTAATAACTCAATAATGGTAGCGCGTTCGATATTGTCCAGAATGCGGCTGCGATCCTCGGCTACATCCAGTGCCTTGCTCAGAAAGCGCCCGCCACCAGGTCTTGCTTCAATGAGTCCTTCGCGCTCCAGAATACGAAATGCTTCCCGTAAAGTTCCGCGGCTGATGCCAAAAGATTGGGCCAGCTCCCGCTCCGTCGGAAGAACATCGCCCGGAGTCAGATTTCCTTCCAGAATCAGATTCTTGATCTGCTCAATAACATCCTCGTACACCCGATGATATTTAATCTTCTTAATGGTCATATGACTACCCTTTCTATCACTTCTTGCGCAAACGATAATTGGGTCATCCAATTAACCGCATGTTTAGCATAAACGCAACTGAAAAGGCTGTCAAGAATCAAAATAGCGCTTTCAAACACTTTATGCAGGTAGTTTTTCCTTTTTATCGCAATATTCCGGGTAATTGGGTGATCCAATTAACTCTTTTAAATTCACGTTTTTTTATGACGGTTTGGATATTACTCTTCATTCAATGAGCAAGCTATGGGTAAAAGCTAGATTCCATTTCCCTACCCAAACAGCCCTGATCATGAACGTTTGTCCATGAACAGGGCTGATCTGAATCTGTATGCTTTAGTTCATGAGGTCGGCATCATGAACGCCATTTTGCCCATATATATCTTATGCTTCCATACAACCCGCACAATAGGATAAATCCTCCGACGGCTGCAACTGCGAGCCATTCGCTGTTCCGCTCGATCATGCCAAAAGCCACCTCCGTCTGGAGGTATTCAGCCTGCTCGTACCCTCGGATTTCATCCAGATTCGGTACATATCTTTGGGTTTGAATCATCCCCTGCAGTACCATGAACAATAAATAACCGCCATATATCGCTGCTGCAAACAGTACGGATTCCAGCATAATTCGTTTACGGGTGATCATGTTTTATCGTGTCTCCTTCTTTTTCTCGGGCAATTTATTCTTAGATCCACATTACAATCACGCTTAACACATAAGCGGCGGGAATAATGAGAAGCTGGGCCAGCATCGTTCCAAAAAATCTTGAAACCATCAGCATCGTATACACTTTGCCCAGCTGATCTCTGGCTTCTTCATTCCGCGTAGCCTTGTCTGTGATCAAACCAAGCTGCGGATCTATGAATATGGTCAAAATAATAGTGGCAATCCCGTTGATCAAACCGGAGGCTTGAGACGCCGTTGTGCTGTACTGCGGAACAAGATGGGCAGCATACAAAGATGACAGGACGCCCACGGTATAAATAGCCGTCACCACGACATTCATGAATATAAATCGCTTAGGTATCCCTAAGTACCGGAACTGGCTCCACTTCAGATTCGGCTTCCGGACGTAATGCCTTGTATTCTTGAGCTGTCCGATGGTTACGCTGGAGACCAGTTTCGGAATCGATCCGGCAACCTCCAGCTTACTGATAATTCTGCTGAACAAGTTCACGAAGGTCGGAAACAGCGCAATGGCCATGATCGTTCCGATTGAAGCGGCTAACAGAATCGCCCTGAAATAAGAGAGCACGTCAAATGTGGGATGGTCTCGTGCATAATCAACAAACTTGGCTGTAAGCGGGGCCTGGATCAGGTTGGACGTTCTGGACACCAGCACGATAATCCCTGTCAGCGACAGCGCCACAGCAATCTTGTTCAGCTTCACGCCCGCATACCTGACGGAGTAAGACAAGGTCTCAGCCGTATGAATAACCATCGTAAGCAGAAATACAACGATCAAACTCTGAATCATCGAGGATTCCTCCTCCCCCTAATAAGCGGATGATCCCACCGGTTCATCATAGCGTTACTCTTCACTCCATTCGATCAAAAACACCGAAATCAACTATTAATATATGTATCCCTGTCATCATCGGAATAGTACGTGCCCTCTCAGTTCTCTTCCGTCCATTGACTTCACATTCCCACTTGAAGACATCGTTGGCTCATATCCACGCCTCCCTCCTGTTTACCGTTTAATCCATGCCGAATCTCTTATCGTAGGTATAATCAACGTTTATTCGGGTGTTCGTCTCTGACGAGAGACGTATCGCATCTAGAACGGCTTGTGCCTTGTGGCCATCCAGGAAAGTCGGAATATCCGGCAAGGTTTGATTTCCAGCCAGGGTGCTATAGATGCCATCGACCATCTGATAAAAACCATTATAGTAATGCACCGCCGGAGCTTCCAGGCTAGCCGGGGCATGAACCGGCTCAAGATCGATTCTCTCAAATGAACCGCCGAAGCTGCATTCAAGAGTATCATCATTACGCATCATCAGCGTCCCCTTGGTCCCGTGGATCTCCAGCTTCCAGCCCGCTCCGCGGATTCCGGGAAAAAACACATTCGCAACAAGTGAGGCCCCGCTTCTGAAGCGCCCAATGAAGGTAAACGCATCGTCCGTTTCCCTGACTTCAAGCCCGTCGTCTCCGCTATATGTCGGTATCTGTGTTCTCAAATCGCCGTACACGTCCGTAATCTCCTCGTCCATCCACCATAGAAGGGAATCGACCATATGGGACCCGATTGCAAACAAGAATCCCCCTCCCTCCTCACGCCGCGCTTCCCAGCCACGATAGGAATTCGCAAGCACGGCATGTCCAGAGAAGCTCCCTGTATATTGAATATGCTGGATATCTCCAAGCTCTTTGCCTTGCATCATACGCTTGATGCGTTGTCGGATTGGTGTCCATCTCCATTGAAAATTAACGAAGGCTTTACGCTTGACCCGTTCTGACTCCGTCAGCATGTGCAATGTTTGCTCCGCATTCATGCCGAGAGGTTTCTCTGTCAGGACATGATGACCGGATTGCAGCGCAAGCATCGTCATTTCATAATGCTGGCTGGGAGAGGATGCAATGGATACGAGATCCAGCTGTTCTTTCTCCAGCATGTCGCGCCAATTTCTGTAATGCTGAATTCCCTTCCACGTATGCTCTTCAGCCTTCTGCTGCCGATAGACACTCGCAATCGATTTGACCTCGAATCCCGGATGCAACGAGAAGATGGGGGCATGAACATGGCCACCAAACCCCGTCCCGATAATTCCTACTGACAATGGCTTCATGATTATCACCTCGTGTTCTCTCGTATTCTCGTATGAAGTAGGGTCGTGCTACGCCAGCTCTTCGACTGATGGGGAAAGCTGTCCTATGATCTTTGTTGGATAACTAAATTGCTGGATAACTAGATTGCTAAAGATTACTGGATTACTAGATTCTGACCTGCATCAAATATGCTCCCGTCCCACCCAGGAAATCATGGCCGGAAAAAACGTTCTTCTCTTCCAAGTATGGCGGTAAGCGGTTATATGGGACTCATCATCAATCATCCAAAATCACCTTACCGTGGTTGTTATATGTATTAATTTATTCTCATTTCGCAACATCAGGGCAGCATACAAATAAACGTCAAGCTAACTGCCTGATGTTTATTTTAACATTTTTCCCCTCGTTCGTATCTAGAGGCTAGTGACCGGAATACTCACCCTTCAATTGTCATCTGATGCAAGTCGTTTGCCATGCTCTCCCCCATTATCATCCTGTATTCGCTAAAATCCCGGGCATAGATAATGCCGTCCCCGCTTGTCCCTGCATAACGCCGTTGGTTCATTCGGTAATGAAGCATTCAATTAGAAAAGTGGATGCACCCACAACTTTTTCCAGAATTGTTGCGTTCATTATAGAAAGGAGCGATGCCCATGAGAAAATATCTTATCACCTTCATGTTGTTACCCTTATTCCTGCTGGCCATCGGATGTACCCCTAAATATGAGGAGCCTGTCGACGGGTACACAACCTCTTCCATTCATGGCGATTTCCCCATCCCGGAAAGTTCGGCACTATTGGAGACCATATCCTCATCCGAAAATCCCAACATTGACAACGGCGTTAAATATGAAGTAAAGGGCATCGGCGGGGAGCAGGGCTTGTCCACGCCAGAGCGATACATCCAAGAGATACAGGATTCAGGATGGACGGAACTGAAGGATAACCGGCTGGGTCATGTCTACTTTTTCAAAAAAGAGGATACGGTGATTTCACTGGAAATACGCCAGGATTCCATTACGCTCTACGAAATGACGAAAGACGCCATTATTTAAACTGAATTCATATCAACGTAAAGAGAAGGACCGTGTGTACTCGGTCCTTCTTTTGTTTTATCGCTGTAAATCCTTCGCAGTATATCCTTTTTCACATTAAATTGTTGATACTGGATACGCCATGACACTCATCAAGGCATTCTCTGCCTGAGTGGAATCCAGACGGCTGTACTGAACAAACACAGGCGCACTGCTGGTTACTTCCATCGCATAGGGAACACCCGAAGGTATGCCTTCTCCATCCTCCGCTGCAAGCGAACTGGTCCGTATGTGCTTGGTTCTTTGGGCTGGAACGATTGTTTCCATTCCGAGCAGGGGGTCACGATCCTCGAAGTAAGCGTGAACCGTAATCACCACATCCTGATCGCTTAAGTTCAAGACACAGACCGACTCATGACTGGTAAGCTCTCCACTGCTCACAGGAGGAATGTAAGCGTCCGGGATGATCCATTGTTTCTCACCTTTTGACATGCCGTAATCTCTCCTCGTGTATAAGGTATTAGAACCAATTCGCTGTTCACAACCGAAGTTCCTTGTATGACGAATCATCCCTCGCAAAATAAAGGCTATCGCAAATAGAGAGACAACGGCTGAAGACCAAGCCCTTTCAAAGCGCCAATCACCAGCTCCGCCACATTGGCTGCACCTCGCTGCTGAAAATGGGTATTATCCATCACCCCTTGCGGGAACAACAGAAATTCACCGGGTGCTCCCCACATAAACACCGATTTTGTCCCATCCGGCCCGAGTCGGTTAAAATAATCCAAACTCAGCGCAGCAAGATCCACCAAGGGGACCTGCTCCTCCACCGCCAATTCCCGAACAGCTGTAATATAATCTCCGTGCGTGTCCTTCAGCCTGCCATTGCAATCAAAATAACGCCGATGGACAGGTGTTAGCAGGATCGGAGTGGCCTGCTTCTCCCGGCAAACGTCAATGTATATTTTCAGAAACTCCTTGTATGTGGTAAAGGGTTCCGTATATCTCTCCTCGTCCCGCTTCTGATCGTTATGACCAAACTGAATCAGCATATAATCATGCGGCTTCAGCTTTTCCCGAATCGGATCCAGAAGCCCCTCAGCTATAAAGCTCTTGGAACTTCGGCCCGAACGCGCGTAATTGCTAACAGCAGCATCGGCTTTGATATGGGAAGGCAGCATTTGCCCCCAACCGGTGTAGGGAAATCCGCCCGCTGGCTGGTTGGTCACCGTCGAATCTCCCGCCAGAAACAAATGGCAGGCATGCGGGGAAGCTGCTACCTCCATGGCATTAATCCGGGGAGCGCGGCCGGAAAAGGACAGCATGATTGCGCCTTGGACAGCCGGCACCGTAACGCTGTATCGTTCAAAGTGACCTCCCTGTGTCCGCAAACCATCCAGCAGCATCTGCCCTTCCGTTCCCCGGATGGAGGTTTCGGTATCAAACCAGGCATCACCGATCAGCAGGTGCAAGGTGTACAGACCATCCGGCACATCGATTTGAAATGCCGCATTCAGCGGGATTACAAAATCTCCCGATAACGTCTGCTCCCCCAATCGGTTCACAGCGGATAACGGAGACAGGGAATGGAAGCCGTAGCCAAGCTCTGGACTATATAAGGTCTCTGCCGTTATTTTGATATGATCATGACACGGTGTTTCTGTTCCAAAATCAAACTTGTACATAGTACTTTACACCTCCCCAAGGCTGCTGTTACCCTCTGAACCATTATGTACCGCACGCCTCCCGAAATAAATCCAAATAACCGTCCATCTTGTTTAAATAACCGACTGTATCTTGAAACCTTGCACTAGTTTACTGCCCAATAACAATATTGACAGCGTTTACAACCCGGTACATAATGTGTACACAACATTTCAAGGTCAAGCACAAGGAGACGTTGCCGTGCAAAAATGGAGTGCCATCTATAAAAATATGAAAATCAAAAACAAACTCTCACTTCTTATCAGCCTGATCGTTGCGATGGCATTTACCTTCGCCGTCATCGTCCAGCAGTATGCGTTCTCCATCTACGACGAGCAGCTGTACCTCAAATCATCCCAGGTTCTGCACCTGTCCTCATCTGCCATTGAGTCAGAGCTCGAGCGGATCGAACAGCTCTCCTTCAACATCATAACCGATACCCAGATCCAAAACCTGTTGCGCTCCATCTCGGGGAGCGACTCTGATTATGACCGGCTCATACTGAGGCAGCATCTTGTGGACCGCCTTCTGAATTATGTCGGCTCCGAGCCCATGCTTTATTCCATCCACTTGATTGACTCCTACGATAAACAGCATGATGTCGGCAGCATCGTTCCAATTGATCCGGCTAAGAAAGAACATATCCTTCAGCTTGCCGGGGATGCCGATGGCGAGGAACGCTGGATCTACCCTGACGAACAGGACTCGGCCCTGTTACTTTCCCGGGAAATACGTTCCTATACCGGTACGCTGTTCGACCTGCATTACTTGGGGACCATCATTATCCGAATCAATATGGATAAAATCGTTCGCAAGTCCGCTGGCGGGGATCTGATCATGACTGCGGGTACGGATCTAATCTATCCGCAAACACCGCACTTTGATCCGGCAGCTATTCAATCCTCCCTGTCATCGGGAAACGGATACCTCACGCGTGAAATGGACGGCCATACCTATTTCATCGCACATAACCGCTCCGCCAATACGGGCTGGACTTATATGAACGTCACGCCATTCAACCAAGCCTTCAAGCAAATCATATTCATTAAAGAGCTCGTCATTATCGTGTTCACGATGATATTCGCTGTTGCGATCCTGCTCGGTATACGGTTCAGCCGAGGGCTGACACGTCCCATCGAAAGTCTTATTACCCGGATGAAACTCGCGGAAAAAGGAAACTTTGCAGAAGCCAATGTTCTGCCCCAGGATGCGACGCCTGTAGCCATGAATGAGCTGGGCCTGCTGCACCGGACATTCCGACTCATGATCGAGAGAATCAATGCCCTCATTACCGAGAACTATTCGAACCGGCTGTTAATTAAAGAAACCGAGTTCAAAGCACTGCAAGCCCAGATCAATCCCCACTTTCTGTATAACACCCTGGAATCCGTGAACTGGCTGGCGAAGATGAACAAGCAGTCTCAAATCTCCGATATGGTGCAGGCCCTGGCTTTCCTTCTCCGCAACTCGGTCAGCCTGAAAGAACCGATTCTGACGCTGGGCGAGGAGCTGGAGATTGTCCGGAATTACATCCTCATTCAGAGGTTCCGGTTTGAAGACCGCCTCCAATTTACAATGGATGTACAGGAGCAGGACTGGCAGCGCCCCATTCCCAAGCTGACCCTTCAGCCCCTGCTTGAGAATGCCATCCATTATGCACTGGAGCCTTCAATTGAGCCTTGCCGAATCATCTTGTTCTGCAAGGAGACCCCCTCCGCTTTCTGCGTTGTGGTGGAGGATGATGGCCCGGGCATGGGGCCGGATACGCTTATGCAACTGCGAAGCGGCAATTTGACAACCAGTGGTAACGGAATCGGACTGTTAAACATCGATGAACGAATCAAGCTTGCTTTTGGCGAACATTATGGCTTAACCATTGACAGCGGGCCGGGGCTTGGAACCCGGGTGATTCTGTCGTTACCTAAATAACGGAGGGATTGTTCGATGTATAAGGTTCTGCTTGTGGACGATGAACGAATTATTCTGGACGGCATATCCCAGATGGTAGACTGGCCAGCATATCAGACCATACTTGCAGGCACTGCCCAGAACGGGATCCAGGCATATGAAAAAATCATGAGAGAGGCACCGGATATCGTTGTTTGCGATATTCGCATGCCCGGACTGGATGGGCTGGAGCTCGTAGCCAAAACCTACGCCTCCCATCCCCATATCAAATTCGTGCTGCTGTCTGGCTTCGGCGAATTTGAGTATGCCAACCGTGCCATGCAGTACGGCGTGAAGCATTACCTGCTGAAGCCTACCGACGAGATCAAAATCGGCGAAGCCCTGAAGGAGGTCATTGGCGAACTGACGGCATTGCAGCATAAGGAGTCATTCATTCAAGAGATGAAGGGCCGCCTCCGCAGGGTGCTGCCTCACGTCAAAGAGCAGGTTCTCAAGGAGTTTGTCACCAACAAAACCTATGGACGTCATGACCTGGAGGAATACCGTAGCTTGTTTCAATACAGCTTCGATCAACCCGTGCGCCTGCTGTTGTTCCAGCTGGAGGGCAACGTGGAATTTGAGCATCAATTCGCCGTAAAGAATATTGCCGAAGACCTCCTAGACTCCACCCTGCTGAGCACTACCATTGGGCAGCAGGTTCTGGTGCTTATCGAGAATCGAGACGATGAACAGCTCCATCAACAGCTTCAGGATATCCGCTGTACCTTTAAACAGTATTACAAGATGGATGTAACGATCGCCATTAGCGATCCCGGGCCTGTTACTCTGGCGCGGAAGCTCTACCGGGATACATTGCAGTGCCTCAACTACCGCTTCTACTTGGATGAAAGCGGGATGATCACCACAGAGGATACCCTTCATAGTGGCAGCCTGGAGGGAGGTTTTGTTCTCGATGAGGAACGACTGTGCATGCCTGTCCGATCCGGTCACCGCAAAGAAGCGGAGCTTGCCCTGGCAGAATTCGTTCAAGAGCTGAAGCGGGCGCAGCTCAGCATTGAACTGACCAAATCCTACGTGATCCAGCAATATGTGTCCCTCATCCGTCTAACCGACCCTGAACAGATGCAGCAGCGATATGCGCGGATTCCGGAAATCGCCGAGATGAGCACCTTGCATGCCATTCAAGCATTTCTCGAAGACACGGTAAGGGAAATTACGCAGCGGAACTTCGAGCAGAACAAAGTCAAATACAATGCCATCGTTCGCAAGGTCGTTGAGATCATCGAACAGCAGCTTGGGAACTCGGAGCTTACGCTCAATCTGGTAGCCAATGACATGCTGTATATGAACGCAGACTATCTCGGCAAACTCTTCAAGAAGGAGACAGGCGAGAAATTCTCCAACTACGTTATGAAATTACGGATGAAGCGTGCAATCGAAATGATGCAGAGCGACCCGGATATCAAAATATTCGAGATGGCGGAGCTGCTTGGTTTCGGTGACAATCCTCAATATTTCAGTCAGGTATTCAAGAAGCAGATCGGCTGTACACCCTCCGAATTTATGAAAAAATAGAGGTTAACTTGTACGTACATCTCTGCTTTTTAAACAAACTGCACGGTTTTTTTCCTTACTCTTTCCCCTCTAACACAAGATAATTGGGAATGTAAGCACTAACATTTAGGGTCGATATGGTTTATTAACAAAGGGGAGGAAATGGAATGAAAAAAGTATTAACCGCAGTTCTGATGTTTTCCCTGATTGGAAGTTTGATCGGCTGTTCGGGCGGCGGTGCTGCAGAGACGCCGGCAAGCAGTGAAACCGGAACCGAGACACCGCCAGCTGCTGCGAGCGATAGCAAGGATCCGGTCAAACTCCGCATTGCATGGTGGGGCGGACAATCCCGGCATGATTACACCCTGAAGGTCATTGAGATGTATGAAGCTCAGAATCCACACGTCACAATTGAGCCTGAGTACGCCCCGTTCGATGATTACTGGAAGAAGCTCGCTCCCCAAGCGGTGGCCGGCGGACTCCCGGACATTATTCAGATGGACATCTCCTATCTGAATCAATACGCAGGCCGGAATCAGCTGGCTGATCTGAAGCCGTTCACCGAGAGCGGCGAGCTGGATGTGGCCGACGTCAGCGAGAATGCGCTGAGCGGAGGCGAGGTCAACGGCAAGCTGGTTGCCTTGAATCTCGGCGTGAATGCACTCCAAACAACGTTCGACGTCGAGACAATGAAGAAGAATGGCATTGACATTCCATCCAAGGAATGGACTTGGGACGACATGGACAAAATGGGGGCCCAAGCCAAGGAAAAAGGACTGCAAATCGGGGGCTTTGCTTACCGGCATGACGTCTTCTTCCCCTATTATCTAAGAACCATCGGCCAGAAAATGTACAGTGCCGACGGCAAGACGATCGGATACGGCGATGACCAGGCGTTCATCGATTATTTCACCCGCTACCAGAAATGGTACGACAACGGATATATCCTGTCTCTGGATAAGGAAGCCCAGAAGAAAGGCGTAGCCGAAGAAGATGAAATCGTTCTTGGCAACTCCATATCGGGTACCGGCTGGTCCAACCAGTTCCTCGCCGTGGCCAATCTGGTGACTGATCGTCCGTTGGAGCTGAATCCCATGCCGGGTCCCGGAACGAAAGACGGTCTCTTCCTGAAACCTTCCATGTATTTCTCGGTCACCGAAACCTCGAAGCATAAAGAAGAAGCCGCCAAATTCATCAGTTTCTTCATCAATGATATCGAAGCCAACAAGCTGATCAAGGGCGAACGCGGGGTGCCGGTATCCGCCAAGGTGAAGGAAGCGCTCAAACCGCTGCTGTCAGAGAACGAAGCCAAGATCTTTGACTATGTCACTTGGGCGGAAGCCAACAGCACGCAAGGAGATCCTCCGAATCCAATCGGAGCAGTTGAGATTGAGAAGCTCCTGCGCGATCTCAGCGAACGCATCCTGTTCAAGAAAATCTCGATCGAAGATGCCGCGGCTGAGTTCCGCAAGGAAGCCAACGCCATTTTGGCCAGATCTCAGCAGTAACCAGAGCATGGTTAGACAAGGCATCTCCCGCACGTCTTACCTGTGTGCGCAAGAGATGCCTTTTTTACATCAATGACCCCAACACGGGGCGTTATCAAATCTGAATTGTAGGGGTTGAAGATCATGAAGAGACTCCGTGAGAACGAACATATTACGGGTTATGTATTCTCTGCTCCGTTCGTTCTTGGCTTTCTCATCTTTACGTTATATCCCATCCTGTCATCCCTGTATTATTCGTTTACGAATTACAACCTGATGGAAGCGCCCAGGTGGCTCGGTCTGGCCAATTATGAACGATTGTTTCTGGAGGATGACAAAATCGGCAAGTCGTTTCAGGTCACCTTCACCTATGTATTTGCAAGTGTCCCCCTTCGCCTCATCTTCGCCCTCTTCGTTGCCATGATTCTGAATACCGCTACCAAGGCGGTAGGACTATACCGTTCTGCCTTCTACCTGCCATCGCTCATCGGCGGCAGTGTGGCTGTAGCCATCATGTGGCAGCAAATCTTCGGTGACAAGGGGCTCGTGAACTCTGCCCTGTCCTTGTTCGGGATTCATTCCACCACGTCTTGGATTGGGAATCCCAGTACGGCACTCTGGACACTGATCGCTTTATCGATCTGGCAGTTCGGTTCTTCGATGATTATATTTCTGGCCGGGCTCAAAAACATTCCGAAGGATTACTATGAAGCTGCCAGCGTGGACGGCGCCAACGCGGTCCATCGCTTTTTCAAGATTACGCTGCCCATGTTAAGCCCCATCATTTTATTTAACCTGACACTTCAGACCATATCGGCGTTCCTCACATTCACCCCCGCCTATATCATATCGCGCGGAGAAGGCGGACCTCTGGATCAGACGCTGCTCTATTCACTTTACTTATACCGCAAGGCGTTCTCGCATTTTGAAATGGGTTACGCATCAGCGCTTGCCTGGATCATGCTTCTTATCGTCGGTGTCCTGACCTTGCTCATCTTCAGATCATCTACCCGCTGGGTTCACTACGAGTCGAAAGGAGATTGACGGTTATGACCAAATCCAGACGCATCCTCTACCACACCCTGGTCGGATTGTTCGCCCTCGGCATGACCTATCCGATTCTGTGGCTGGTGGCAAGCTCGCTTAAGCCCAATCATGAAATATTTACGACCGCCTACAGCCTGATTCCAAGCCGGCTTGAATTCTCGAACTATGCCACAGGCTGGAAGGGCTTTGCAGGGACCACGTTTGCTACCTTCTTTACAAACTCGTTCATCATTGTCATCATCTCCACGATCGGGGCCGTGGCTTCCTCCGCCCTTGTTGCCTTCGGTTTGGCTCGAACCCGGTTCTTCGGACAGCAGTTCTGGTTTGCCTGCATGATGATTACGATGATGCTGCCGCATGATGTGGTGATCGTCCCGCAGTACGTGATGTTTGCCAAGTTCGGCTGGCTATCATCCTTCAAGCCGTTGATTGTACCCCAATTCTTCGGCATTCCGTTCTTCATCTTCCTCATCATGCAGTTCATCCGCACCATTCCGAAGGAGCTGGATGAAGCGGCTAAAATAGATGGCTGCAGCAAATACGGGATATTCTTCAGGGTGGTCGTGCCTCTGATCGTGCCTGCTCTGATTACTTGCTCGATCTTCTCCTTCTACTGGAGATGGGATGATTTCATCAATCCGCTCATCTACTTGAACAACCCGGAGAAATATCCGGTGTCTCTTGCCTTGAAGCTGTTCCTCGATGGAGAGTCGCTTAACAACTGGGGCGGGATGTTCGCTATGGCTACGCTATCGCTGCTGCCGGTCGTAATCGTTTTCTTCATCTTCCAGAAATACATTGTGGAAGGGATCAGCACGACCGGACTGAAAGGATAATCAGCTTATTTTGATTCCCATGACACGATAACCTTCCCATCTGATCAGGAGGCCCATTATGAAAGGAGTAACTGTTATGCCAACACTCGTGTTTGATGAACAACGTATTGAACAAGTGATCGACCAGGTGGTTGACCGAACCTTCCGCATGGATTTTAGCTGGGATTGGCCGGGCGGAGTCGCTTTTTATGGAGTATGTGAAGCCTACGCTGCAACCGGAAAGAAGAACTATATGGAGCAATTAAAAGCTTGGGTGGACGAAAATATGGAGGCGGGCCTGCCCAAGCTGTCGGTGAACGGCGTCTCCATCGGCCACTCGCTGCTTTCCCTGTACGAAGTTTATGGGGATGAGCGTTATATAGAAACGGCCAAGGAAATGGCCGAATTTCTTACGCAGGATGCACAGCGTTTCGGCAACGGCATCTTTCAGCATACGGTGAACTCCGAAACGTATAACTTTCCGGAGCAGGCGTGGGTCGATACGATGTTTATGGCAGGATACTTCCTGCTTCGGATCGGCGTAATGCTGGACCGTGAGGATTACTTCGAGGATGGCTTGAAGCAGTATCACGGCCATGAGGATTGTCTGCAGGACCCTGTCACGAATCTGTATTACCACGGCTGGGACAACATCGCCGGCAATCATATGTCCGGCGTCTTCTGGTGCCGGGGCAATGCTTGGGCCGCCATCACGATGGCACGTGCCCTGGAGCTTGTGCCGGTCACGCATCCATCCTTCATGATCATCGAAGGCTCGCTGCGCGACCAGCTCAGCGCCCTGGTCCGGCTGCAGCATGAATCCGGCCTGTGGCATACGATTACGACCGATCCGCAATCCCCGCTGGAAACGTCCGGCTCGGCCGGCATCGCCGCCGCCCTGTTGACCAAGGGACGGATCTACAATAAATACACGCAGAAGTCGATTGACGGCATTTTGACCAAGATTACCGAAGATGGCACCGTTACCGGCGTATCTGCGGGAACGGCCGTCATGAAGGATACCGCAGGATACAAAGGCGTGCCTGATAAGCGGATACAAGGTTGGGGTCAAGGGTTGGCATTAACCTTTCTCGCAGAAGTGCTGAAGATCAAGAACAATCCTTATTGATTAAATGGGATACAAAAAAGGCAGGAATGGAGAGGATCAAGTTCGCCTCTACAGCCTGCCTTTCATTATTACAAGCGTCTCTACGAGCGATATTTAATTGAAAAATAGCGGTCATTAGGATAATGTACTCACCCAATGCTTATCATAGCTGACCTTAGATCCCTTAAATCAATGATCTCCGCTTTCGTCCTCGCTGCTATCCTTCGTCTGATCTTCAGTCTTCTTCGGATGCGGCGTTCCATCAAGGCCATAGACTTCGTCATAAGCGTCGAATATCTTCCTCGCAATCGGCGCGGCGCTTTGCGAGCCGAAGCCGCCTTCCGGCACAACAACGGCGACCGCCAGCTTCGGGTTATCGCGCGGAGCAAAGGCGATGAAGACGCCGTTATCAAGGTTAACACCTTTATATGATTGCTCGGATGTACCTGTTTTGCGGGCAAAATCATATTTAAAATCTTCGAAACCCGCGATACCTTGTGTATTCATCCCCTGTTTAATGATTTGCCAGTATTGCTTGGGAAAATGAGCTTCATTAAGGACCTCGCGCCCGAATTCCTTGACCACTTTTCCATTCTGATCCGTTATTTTGCTGACCAGCTGCGGCTTGATTCGCTTGCCTTCATTCGCCAGCATCACCGTGTATTGAGCAAGCTGTAGAGGGGTGTATTTCCCCTGCTGACCGAAGGAAGCGTAGGCTAACGCCGCCAGATTACTTCCCGCTGCTTTTGTATCCGTATAATTTTTCAGTCCTTTATGCTCCTTAGGCAAACCACTCCCCGTTACTACTCCAAGACCAAACTGCTCCATATACTTATCCCAGACCGTAACGCCCTTCTCGCCGCCATACTTGTTGACTAACCTTTTGCCAACCCAATCGATCATGAAGGCATTCGATGATTGCTGAATCGCTTGCTGAGGTTTAATGGGTCCGATTCTATGGCCGCTGGAGTTACGAATTTTCGTTTCGCTTCCTTCCCGACCTATCGAAGCGTACCCTTGATCAGGATACGTATCATTAGGGCCAAATAATCCTTCATTCAACCCGATCAGTACCGTCAACGGCTTGATAACGGAACCGAGAAAGATCATGGATTCGAACCCGTGTCCCGATCTGCCTGATCCGTATATCGTGATCGTGCCATTACCCGACGAGTCCACGACATCCTGCGTAATTTTGCCTCCGCTTCCCCACACATTCGAGTCGTAATCCGGCATGCTGGCCATCGCGACCACATGGCCAGTATCAATTTCCATGGCGACGGCATAGCCGGTGACAGCATCCTTATGAAGTTTGCCCGACACAGGGTTGGTATGAAGATATTGAAGCCGATCCATAATGGCCTGCTCAGTTGCGACCTGAATGTCCTTATGGATCGTGGTGTGGATATTCAGGCCTTTTTCGGGGGCAACCATCGTCGGTACGCCATCCACCATATTCTGCGGATTAATCGGAATACTGAGATACCCGCTCTTGCCGCGCAGCTCCTCCTGGTACATCCGCTCTAATCCGTCATAACCGATCCACTCTTCTTCCGTATAAATTAATCCCGGATTATCCTGATCCTTGTTGCTCTGATCAATAGCCTGATAATCCTTAAGGTCTTTAGAACCTTTGAACTTCTTTAGATATCCGATCGTCTGAACCGCCACCGTATCCGGATCGTAGTGCCTTACATTCTCCTCCACAATCTGGATGCCGGGGAATTTCGCACGGTTCTCCATGAAATAAGCGATTTCTTCCTTGGTCAAATCTGACTTGATAAGTCTGGGTTCATAGCCATGCTGCTTGATATATTCCAGATCCAGGTCATCCATCACATTCTTTACAGTCTTCTGTTCGATGTTCGGATCCCCATACTTGTTAAAGACCTGAACGATCCGCTTAGCCATCTCCTCTGCTTCCGGCTGATTGGCTTTCCCTTTGTCCGTCTTCTCGCTGTAATCCTTCATGAGTGTGATATACAGGGAATTCGAAGCTGTAGAGTAGGCAAGTTTCTCGCCAGAGGCGTCGATGATGCTGCCCCGGATCGGCTGCAGCGGAAAGTGCTTCTGCTCTCCCCCGGATTCCTGGCTTGCCAGCTCCGGGCCTTCAACGAACTGCAAGATGGCCAAGCGCACGATAATGATACAAAAGATTAAAAAGGCACTGAAAAAGAAAATGTTGATCCGTCCATGGAATCTGCTCTTCGTTTCCTCTTCATCCGGTACGTTTTTGTAAGGTCTAAAGCCCATCACATTGTCTACGCTCCTTTGTTATATGTATTAATCCAGCCACGTTGGCAGATGCGGGTTGTTCTCGAATTCGAAGATTCGCTGCAGCTGCTCCTTGGTATTCCTTTCTTCAGACAGCGGCGGCAGCTCGTCCTTATGGAAAAAACCGACCGCAGAGGTCTCGGTTCCCACTCCTGCCGATCCACCCGTAATGTCGCACTGAATGAACATTTTGTACACATGGAAGGCAGAAGGCGGATGGTTATGAAATTTCTTGTCCAACACGGCAAGCAGCCTGGCTGCACGTACTTCATACCCCGCTTCTTCCTTCACTTCTTTCACAACAACTTCGGACGGAGACAGACCAACATCCGCCCAGCCTCCCGGCAGCGCCCAAGCGCCGTCTGCCTTCTCCTTCACCAGCAGCAGCTTCCCGTCTTGAAAAATAACTCCTCGGACATCGACCTTCGGCGTCTGATACCCGGTTTCACTAGCAAACAGCTTTCGAATCATCTCGTTGCCTTCGCCCGTATACTCCTGCATGATCGTGATGCTAAGCTCTCTCAGCTGCTCAAACCGCTCTTTGTCATAGACGTCCTTCGTATATTCCAATCCGGCTTGACTGATTGCCTGCATCTCTTTTGCCCACTCTAACCATTTCAATGTCATGTGCTTCATCCTCTTTATAAGAATCTCATATTATATAACGCCTGCTACTTATGATTGGTTTATAATGGAAGTGTTTGATTTCAAAATTATAACATATTTACTAGCCCATATAGGAAGATCGTGATAGATAAGGGGGATTTCCACGACGGATTCAGCCATGCCCAGGCTTGAAGATATGACGCCGGTTATAGCCACAGGCGGAGCGGTCATCAAGACGACACCGCCCGAAGGCATTAACGGTTTCACCCTTCAAAACCTGACGGAGCCCGGCAACGACGGGTACACCGTACCGACCACCCCCGGTTCCTACCTGTACGAAATTCAGTGTACATGGCCTCAGGACCAGGGACGCGCCAATTTTTATTTTGCCGTGACAGTGGAGTAGAACTGCCATATGTGGGTATAAACATGTTGGTGTTCCTATGGTCAGTTGAACCCTTCAATTTTCAATGGCCCATTAAAAAAACAGCCCCGGTTGAATCCTGGGCTGCTTTTCGTTTGATCCCTATGACGGCGTCGATTTCTTCTCTTCTTTTTGATTGGTTCGGATTAGGGCATACGCCAATTGTCCAACCATTCCGAGGAACAGGCCTGTTCCGACAACAATGTAAACCATCGTGAAGGTTTTTCCAAGCGGTGTCTGCGGTACGAATTCCGGATGGCCTATCGTGCTCAATGTCACAACGCAGAAATAAAGAGCGTCCAGCACCGATAACCCCTCTTGTTTAGTGTAAAACATCGTACCGGATATCAGCATGATGACAATCAGGACGAACAGCGCCAGAAAATACCGCTGCTTAAACGCTCGAAACAATCCGCTTAAGAGACGCTTTAATGTTAATACAAAAGATAGCATACCGATAACCGTCCTATTCTATGACTGGAGTATACGTTATAAATACCACATTCTTCTATTATATCAGTGTTTGCAGCTGATCGACTATACTCAAGGGTGAACGGAGATCATATTTCCTTCCGCGTCTATACTGCGGAATATGAAACCCCCGGTCTGTCCATAGGGTAATGATTCATATTCCACGGCATACCCTTGTTCCACATCCATTTCGATATATATCCCGGACGAAGCTTTAATTTGATCCAGATTATCGATCAGCTTATCTTCCCATGGCTCATTGGTGACCAGAATTTTCTTACTGTTGGGCTCAGGCGTTTCAACCGCCAGCAGCGTGTCGTACATCCCGTCACCATTCCGGCTGGCGGACCAAATGCGTGTGAAGGGTCCCTCTTCCGTCCTGTGTTCCAGAACGACGGCATTCTTGACCCTGTGCAGCAGTCCCCATTTACTCTCTACGGCTGTTACGATCTTCACATGACCATCATGCCAGACGATCAGTTTGTGCTGATTCCCGATCTTCTCGTAGAGCTTATCCCCCGTATAGGCGGGATGGAAGCGGCGCATGGCCTGCTCTTCATTGTAGACATAACCGCCGAAGAACAGCGGCATGTAACTGATGACAACCACTACAGCGGCCAGTATGAAAAAGATTGTTTTTTTCATTATCACATCTCCTGCCATCTCTTAAAAACTTCCGCAACCTTATCAGATCCGTTAGCCCTGAAGTGTCAGCAGCTCCCGAATTTCCGCCTCGGTCCAGCTAGGCAGCGACTCTTCCCCTGGCTGAACCAGCTCCTCAATCAGGTTTTTCTTCTTCTGCTGCAGTGCATACATTTTATCCTCGATCGTATCCTGAGCCACTAGGCGAATCACCTGCACAACCTTCTTCTGACCGATGCGATGCGCCCGGTCTGTGGCCTGCTGCTCAACGGCCGGATTCCACCACAGATCGTACAGGATAACCGTATCGGCCCCCGTCAGGTTCAGGCCCGTTCCACCGGCCTTCAGCGATATCAGGAATACCTCGCGTTCCCCCTCGTTAAAGCGCTCGCAGAGCTCCACCCGTTCGGCAGACGGGGTCTGCCCATCCAGATAAAAACTCGGAATCCCCCGATACCCAAGCTCTCCGGCAATCAGTTTCAGCATCCCCGTAAATTGGGAGAATACCAGCATCCGCCTTCCTGCAAGACGACATTCCTCGATGGTCTCCAAGAGCTGCTCAAACTTGGCCGAACTTCCCTCGTAGCCTTCAACAAAAAGGGCCGGATGACAGCAGATCTGCCTCAGGCGGGTAATGCCTGCCAAGATGCGAATCCGACTCTTCTGGAAGCCGTCCTGCGCCAGATGCTTGAGCGTCTCTTGTCTTAATTTTGCAAGATAGGCGGTATACAGCTTCTTCTGCTCCATGAGCAGACCCGATGCCTGAATCGATTCGATTTTCTCCGGCAGTTCCTTCAGCACATCCGACTTCAACCTGCGCAGCAGGAAGGGACGCACCCGCCTTGCCACGGTTTCTTTCGACAATTCATGGAAGGCCTTTCGGTCACCGAAGAGAGCCGGGAAGACGGCATCATAAATGGACCACAATTCCTCCAGACGGTTCTCTACAGGCGTGCCTGTGAGTGCAAACCGATAGCGCGCATGAAGTGTTTTTACGACCTGAGCCGTTTGGGTTGCATAATTTTTGAAGGCTTGGGCTTCATCTAATATTAACGCTGCAAACGACAGCTTTGCATATCGTTCCACATCTCTGCGAAGCAGCGGGTAAGAGGTAATGATGACATCCGCGCTGCCCGCGCTTTTGATAAGCTGCCTCCGCTCGGTCTGCACCCCGTCAGCAATGACAGCCTTGATCTCCGGCGCGAACTTCTTGAGTTCGTTATGCCAGTTGTAGAGCAGTGAAGCCGGCGCAACGATGAGCGCAGGTTCTTTATGTTCTCTGATCTCAGGAAGCACCGACAGAATGAAAGCGATGCTCTGAATGGTTTTTCCCAACCCCATATCATCTGCCAAAATGCCGCCGAATCGATAGTGGGCCAAGGTCTTCATCCACTGAAAGCCTAATTTTTGATAATCCCGAAGGATGGGTTCAAGACTGGGTGGAACCGCAAAATCCAGATGATCCGGATTCTTCATATTCTGAAGCATTCGGCGCAAGGATCGGCCAAGCTGAACCGTTGACCCGGAATCCTCCCAATCCATCAGCTGCAACCCTTGGACCGCCGGTAATTTAAACGCTGTACCATCCGTCGATAGCCAAGGGCCAATCCGATTCATCAACGCAACCACCGCCTGGAATTCATCACTTTCAAGCGGTAGAAGTGCTCCGTTAGGCAATCGGTGATATTTACGCTTCTCCTCGAGCGATTTGACGATTTCCCGGATTTCGGCTTCCCGAATTCCCTCCATATCGAACTTCAATTCAAGCCAGTCCGTCCGTTCATCAATATCCACTCGAACTTTGGCACCCATAGGTTCTGTAAGAACACGTTCCTTCACGGCCGTTGTTGCATAAACCACCAGCAGTTTCTCCAGCTGCGGGACTGTATGATACAGAAACTCATATTCGGCAGCTTCATCGGTCATAAAAAAGCCGTCATCGGTCTTGGCGAAGGAGGCGTCCTCCATAAGCGTAAGAATCCGCTGCTCCGCCTCACCATCGCGAACCAGGATCGAGCTGCTGTCCCGTGCTGCGCGGTGTCCTCCCAGCGGATTGATGGTGATGTCGCCGTATTGAAAATCCAGTCCCGCTAACAGCCGTCCACGAACCCGATCCAGATACAGCTTCGCTTTTAAGGGTGTTTTCACGATCCGGTCTGATACGGTCTGTGCCACATGAACGCTGCCAAGCTTCATTAGTCCCGGAACCACCCGCTCCATAATGGACTCCATCATCTCCGGCTGAATCCGGATCTGCGGTTTAAACAATGTTTCCAGCAGCAACTTCATCTCGGCCAGCCTCCGGCAAGCATCCAGCTCTATGTCAATCAGCTTCCCGTCCGCAATGACTAGCCCGTATTCCTCGAGAACGGTCATGCGATCCAATCCCTCTATCTTCATAAGATAGTGATCATCCCCGTCTTCATCAAATTCGAATTGGAGGGGGATTGGATCTTGACTAAACTCCAGCTTATCCGTGAGGACCCCATCCAGGGACAAGAGGGAATCAACGGAACGATCCAGCATTGCCCTGACTTCGGGCCAAAACGTCGGAGATATGATCAGCATCCGGTCGCTGCCCCCGTTTCTGCCATGGTTAGGCATGGCCAGCGTCTGCTGCAGCATCCGTTCATGATCGTAAATGCGGATCAGCGCTTGAAGGATATCGTCGTCCTCTTTCTTAAAGCTGTGCCGCTCCGGATCATAGACGAAATTCTTCGTGAACACACAGGATTGTCCGTGCTTCAGGCACATCAGGAACTCTCTGATCCGATGGACGATATATAAGCGTTTCTGACCTATTCGCAGCTCAATGCCAAACAGATGTTGTTGATTTCCGTAAGGGAATAATTTAAAAATGCATTCCAGTTCCAATACCTCACGCGTATCAAAACGGGAGGCTGCCGTGGACCTTTGGCTCCCGGAATAAGAGAACAGACCGAGCAGCTGGCTGCTCAACACCGCATCATCCTCGCTACCGCCGGAACCTCTGCGCAGCTCCGCTGAGAACCTGGGGGTCATGCCTCCATCCTCTCTATGCTTGTGAGCAGAAGTATGCAATAACGACGGATAAGGACGTTTTGGCGCTTCTGCCGTCTGTTCAATATCCCGGATGTTCAGGAGCACCGCTGCAATATGTCTGCATCGCTTACGGGATAATCCATAGTCGGTGCAGCTGCATTCGGCGAGTACATCTCCGTTCGAGTCAATCTCTGCATAGACGATGCCGGACTCCCTGTCCCTCACTTCCGCCTCGTACTTCCGGCTGTCGGGATCTTGAATCCGCATCGTTACCTGCCCATCTCTATATAAGACCCCACCGCGATCGTAGGAGGTTTTTCCGCACAATAGCTTGATCACCCGTTCGGTCAGCTGGTAACCCATAACCACTATCCTTTCTCTCAATACTGCTAAAAAACAGTATACCACTTTGTGGCGAGTGGCTAATAATACACTTCCATTGATTTATTCGCTGAGCTTTAGGCATCAAAAAAAGAACCTGCGCTATGGCAAGTTCTTCTTCGGTTTCTCCTAGATCCACGCCCAATTGCGATTCTCTTATTCACGTTCTACTTTATAACCATATCCAAAAATTCCTCTTGAGAAAGGGTATATCATTCTCTTTCGCCCATTCCTGAAGCTTATGTATGGATCGGTCTTCATTCTCCAAGAATTGAAAATGGATTCTGGATGGAACAATCCGGCTGGAAGAGAGCCTTCACAAGAAGTGCTCCTCTCTTTACTTCTTCACGATCTCTGTCAATGCCTTATGCAGTGTATCGTACTTAAAATCAAACCCCGACTTCATCAGTCTGTCGGGAATAACCCAGCGGCTCTTAAGTATAAGCTCCGTTTCGGTTTGGATCATTCGGGCCCCGAGCTCGAGCAGCCACTTGGGTGACGGCAGTCCGAACCTTCGGTTTATTGCCTGCCGAAGCAGCTTCATCAGTTCCCTATTTGGTACCGGATGCGGGGATGCACAATTGAAGATACCACTCAGCTCTTTATTCTCCTGCAGGAACAGAACAATCCGGTACAAATCCTCGACATGAATCCAGCTGAACCTCTGGTTGCCTGTACCCTGCTCTCCACCCAGCCCGTACTTTACCAGATTCATATAGGGTGTCATAACGCCGCCGTCAGGACCTAACACAATGGCAATACGCAGCGCAATTTGCCTTGTGCGGTCAAGCGGGAATGAGAAAAATGCCCGTTCCCATTCTTCCGCTACCTTAACGGAAAAACCGGAGCCAATCTCTCCCGATTCCTCCGTCATCGGCCTATCCTCGGCATGTCTGTAGATAGTAGCGGTACTGGAATTAAACCACGTGAGGGGAGGATTCTCACAGGCTTGAATGGCCCTTCCCAATCGTTTCGTTGTATCGATTCTTGATTTCAGGATCAGCTCTTTATTCCGTTCATGATATCGACAGTTTACGGATTTGCCCGCCAGATTAATGAGCATATCGGCTCCCTCCAGCGCTGCAACCATGCCTTCATGATCGTCCCACGAAATATGCCCTTCCTGGCGGGATATCATATATACTTGTGCTTGTTCACTCGTGAATTTTTTCTCAAAATAACTTCCTATAAAACCTGTTCCACCGGCCAGAACGATCTTTTTCATAGAATAGAATCAGCTCTCTTTTCTAAGTTATATCTGAACTACCTCTTTCCATTTATCGAAAGTCCATTACACTATACCATGAATCAAGTACGGGTTAAACGCAAAAACATCTTCTTCACAGAAGATGTTTCAACAGAAAGGGATTCAAGATCGGCGTAGCTTCCTACATGCCTTTCATGGAATACAAATACGTGGAGAAATCACGATCGATGTAATCTTTAAAATGCCGCTTGTCGGCCACCGGGAACTGATCCAGTTCCTCCGTTGTCCATGTGCTTAGATGAGCTTCAAATTCATTGCCATATGCCGCGCCCTGCGGCCAGTTCGTTCCGATGGGGATATTCAAGAGAACAAATCGGGATTTCTGAATACAGGTCTGCAGCAGTGCAAGACCACGCTCTTTTGTAAAGTGCTCCAGAACGTCACCCAGAATAATCAAATCGAACTGCCCCGGCTCCACTACCGCATGAAGATGGTCAAATGCATCCGCAACATGAATCTTGTTATAGAAACACGAATGATAAGAATCGACGTTCACCGGATAGATCTCTATCCCTTCGATTCGTGTGTTCCAATACGCGCGAAATACCCGCCCTTCCCATACATCCAAATACTCACGGCAAATCATCCCCCAACGGCCGAACCCAACGCCAACGTCCAGCACGGACTTAGGAGATACATACCGAATCAGATCTACACAATAAGATAAATTCTGCCAGTTCGATGTTCCCATTCCACCCACCTCCGTTCTATTCTCCTACACCATGTTCATCATCATATTAATAATCCGATAATCGGGTATGAAATAATCCTTGGGAAGCCGGCTTATCGCCAGCTCCCATACTTCTTGATTGACCATTATAAAAGGGTGGGTATGCTGGGATAAAAACAGGTCCCGATATTGATCTCCAGGTACCTCTGTCGAATTCATGGTCCACTCCCCCTTCTTTGCAACATCATTTCTTGCTTATCTCTTTCCGGTAGACTTCAAGCACACGCGTTACCATAGTATCCAAACCTCGATGGACCAAAGCCCATTGCCGTGCTTGTTCCCCCAGCCATTGCCGGTATGCTTCATCTTCGAGCAATCGATCCAGGTGCGCCATCAGCCTATCCTCATCCCCCGCCGGAAAAAGAAGACCGTTCACCTCATGCTGAACCGCTTCCTTCAAACCGCCTGCGTCCGATGAGACTACCGGTAATCCTGCAAGCTGTGCTTCCATCACGGAATAGGACAAGGTCTCCATCAAACTCGGCATAACAAAAATATCCGCTATGCCAAGCAATACTGGAACATCATCGCGCGAGCCCCAAAAATGCACAGCTTCCCCTATACCCAGCTGATCCACACGTTCTTCGTACATGGAACGCTGATCCCCGTCCCCAACCAGCCAGCACACCCAGTCCTGACGGATGTTAAACAGCTTGCCGAGGGCTTCCAGCAGCACATGAATGCCTTTTTCAGAGCTTAGTCTGGAGGTGCTAATCATTACTTTCTTACTCTCTGGCCGGGACAGATCATGCTCCATCTTCATTCGATTGTCAAAGCTCGATATGTCCATTGCATAGGGGATCAGTGATATCTTTGACTCCGGCAGTGCAAAATGAGACACCATCACATCCTGCAGCCACTTCGAAGCTAACATGACATGATCACTGAAAGAACCGCCTATATTCTCAATCGACCTGTAATAATTCCATACGAGGGGAGCGCTGGAAGGTTTAATGCCCTGATCCGTCTGAAGCATATCTCGTATCGTGAAAGCCACGGAGGCATGGATGCTGGTAACCAGGGGTATCCGAGCAGGTTTCACGCGACTTGCGGCCGCTGCGGCCAGCACATCCTGGGCATGAATGACATCATATTGCTCCAAGCCCAAATACGTAAGCGACAGCTCAAGAGATAATCGCTCGGACTCGGCATACCTGACCCAATGATCTGTGAATATAGGGGAGGTTGTCGGAAGCTTATATTCCAGCATCGGTTTAAAATGGCTCTTGAGTACCTTCCGGTTGTCCTCTCCATATATATAAAAACAATCAATTCCGTCACCCATCATGTCGACCTGGTGCCCGAGAGCTTCAAGTCCCTGCTTTACCTGCAGCATGTACTTCCACAGTCCCCCGACATGAGGAATCATGAATATCGTAACGAGCAGTACCTTCAAGTTTCTCACCCTTCCCGAACGCCCCTATCGTCATCAACAGCTCCATGGGAGTGCAAACCTATCTACAGAATCGGTTCCCCTAACCGGCAGTGGTTAAACTCCTCCCTCGTTAAATGAACAATCTCCTCCACTCTCCATCGATAGAAAGAGAATACGGAGGGACCCTCGATTTTTCGCAGCTTGTTTCGCTCTCCATAATAAATCAATCCGTTAGGAGCACTGTATACTCTTCCGTTCACCAGGGAATGCGTGAGCAGCGTTGCATCATGAATCGGATCCCCTTCCGGAAGGAAAGCGATCAGTTCATCCGGCAAAGTCACTACGCTTGAATAATGAAATCGCAGTCTGTCGTAAATTTCGCCCGATGCAATCGGATGAAGCAGACCATCGGTCCATAGGTAAATTTCCGAACCGCTGCTTTTCACCAGAAGAGTTGCAGGGCTATTCGTTCTAAAATCCCCATAGATGTTCACCGGCGTGCCGGTCTCCATCTCTTCCAGCACCGACTCCTCCAATATCACAATGCCCTCTGCATTTAATCGATAGGAATGGAATGTCTCCGTATCAGTTACAGGACGTTTCTTGCCTCGCTCATACAAATAAATAGCAGGATGTATTCCCCGAATCAACGTGCCCTCCGGTACGCTTCTCCTTACCCTGTCGATATGGTTCATGACGTTCCCGCCCCTTCAATTCAACCTAGTCCAGTATATTCTTTGCCCTCCATTCTGGACTCGTCAGTTAACTATTCCA
This sequence comes from Sporisorium sorghi, assembly GCA_023212695.1. Lineage (NCBI taxonomy): Eukaryota > Fungi > Basidiomycota > Ustilaginomycetes > Ustilaginales > Ustilaginaceae > Sporisorium > Sporisorium sorghi. Next base: position 7,996 of record JALCCG010000067.1, on the reverse strand, counting down.
TTTCACACATTTAACCTTCTTGTTGTTGGTGATTGGCATTCTTCTTGATATCCGTTTATAAACAAGACCAAAAAACCTTCATGGCTGTGAAGGTTTTGGATAACGGATTGACAATGAAATATGTCATCCGCTGTGTTCTGAGATAAGCAGTAAGTCCAAGGTGGGAATGACTTTGGACTTCCCCTATGGCTCATTCTTTTTTTATAATGCCTGTACCACACGAAATCCCGGCTTCTGTTAGCGTAATTCGAGGGCAATCCATTATGGATAAAATTTCATCGATATCTGTTATTTCAAATGGGAACACAACACCGGATATCTCTTTGTTTATCGCTATTTTCGCTAATGCGGCAGTGAACATCGCTGTTGTATGATAATCAGAAAAAGTAGACAATACAAACGTTTTGACACACTGCTGGTTCCCGATTACTCCCTTTACCTCAATAGAGAGAGAAGCCTCCTCAGGTTGCGCAGGATTATGCTTCACATACTTAACAAGGACATTCGCATCAAATTTAAGAATTCTAGCAAGAATACCAGACCGTTTAAGTAAACCTACAAAGATATTGAACATATTGTTGTTCCACGCGGTCCAATAATGAATCTGTTCAACTTGCAGTATTTCTCTTAAAAAAGCTCTTTCAGCATGCTCGATTAACCGGACTTTTCGATTACGTAATGAACTGGAGAACATCATATTTCTTTTTATCTTAAAACCCGATATGGTAGCTGATTGTTGTCCATCGTGACGCCTAACATCTTGGCTTATCATTCGCAGCATATCTATAATGCCTGAAACTCCGGCTTTGGCATTCGTGCTTTGCAACAATCCCACGTTGACTTCTGTAATCTCGCTAAACGGAGATACTGCCTTCTTAACGATTAATCCAGATAATCCCGGGAAAAAACCTGACATTACTATCGATCCAATCTCATTATTTACCGCATCGTAGTGCAAGGACCTCGTCTCACACACAAAGTCATAAAACACCGTTACATCGATACATCGAACTTGGTGTTTAATACAGGCATGTTGAATTAGCGGCTGCTGCTGTTTGGCTGACACAATTACAAGATCAATATCACAAACGGCCTGTTCGATACTCTCTTTATGAGTAATATCTAATAAACGAAATTGAACTTGTTCACCTAAAGAAACTGCCGTGTTTTTACCTCTGTCTGCTTTATAATCACTTACGACCAAGCTTACGTTATGAGTAAATATCCGAAGGACTTCCAGACAAATCCATGTACCAAGAACACCTGATGCACCTACAACCATCATTTTTTTCACGAAATGATCAGCTCCTACCGAGACCGCATTATCCCAACTAGCATCATTGGGTCTATGAATCTATCAAAGACATGATACGATTTTTTATGAATTGATAGCTGTTGGCGTCATCCTTCTTCGCATAAAAACGGAGTGCATCCAGCGTTTTAAAGAGCTGATGGCACAGCAGCCTCTCTTCAAAATAAGGAATCTCGACACCGCGCTCCGTCATAGCTTGCAGCAGCCTTTGTGGAAATTCCAGCATCGGATGCCATATGTGAAGAACAGCGACATCCAGCATAAAGTCTCCGTACATCGCCATCTCCCAATCCACAATCCCTGTCACAAACGGATCCTCGCCGAGCATATTGCCCAGATGAAAATCACCATGTACCAGATAGCGTTCTTGAGGTGAGTATTGAGCAAGCCCGAGCATCGTTTCATACACATCTTCAAAAAAATCTTGTTCCAGAAAACTGCTCTCATATAAGCTCTTCCATCCATGATGGAACCCCTCTTGCTCCTGATCAAAAAAAGATTCCAGGCAATCAGGCCACGAACGATGGGACGCCTTTCCTTCCGGGGTAATCCAGCCAAATCCTTCACCGGAGTCCCCAACACTTACCTGGTTTATAAGTATAAAATGATGGACTAAACTCGGAATAAGATTTCGGATTTGCTCCGGCTCCAGGGCACTAATCGGTGTGCCCGATACCTTGTCTGAGATGGAGTAGTGAATATCCCCAAACTCCCCTATCTTGTGAATGCGGGGAATGGGCAAGGATGGTGCGCCGTACTTATTGTAAATATAGAGCTGTTTATCAAGACTTTCCCTATTGCTTTTGAAATGAATAACATAGTCAGCATCGCCCTTCCGATAACTGAACACCTTGCTAAGCTCACCCATCTCTATAGGTGTGACCTTCCTCACGGTCTCGCCTTCAATATGATTCAGATGCTCAATCGCTAAATCCAAAGTCATCTCAGGTTTAAATGTTTTCATAACATACGCTCCTTCTTACGTCCCTCGCTCTAAGTCATCCATCAATATGAACATCGAACTCCCGTACAAAAACCGCCGTACCGGATATATATACGTCCATCTTGTCTTGATTACGATTCACTTGAACATGGACTCTGCCGTCTTTACCCATCTCTTGGCCTTGTTCAACGATAAATTGCGCGGAGGGCAGCTCGGTGTTCAGATAAGTTAAATAATATGCTCCCATTACGCCGGATGCGGTCCCTGTCACCGGGTCCTCGACTGTGCCTGAATAGGGTGAAGAGAAATGTCTCGCATGCATGAAGGAAGAATCGTCCATCGTCTCCATACAGAACGGATGCAGCGAGGCCTTTGGATTTTCGGTTAAAATGTCCGGAAATAACACATTGTTTGGGACCATCCGATCAAATCCGCTTAACCCTTTCACCGGCACCAGTAATGTCCATATTCCCGTGCTTCCGTATACGATGGGCATCGATAGATCCAAATCCTCGCGTTTCAGATTGATAGAGGCGGCCAGTTGATCAACATCACCTTCAAAGGGAATGAATTGAGGATGATCCTGCTTCATCTTCATCGTTAACCGATCTTGTTCATGAAGGAATTCTATCGGCAGCACACCCACGTTGGTTTCAATCCACACGGTTTCTTTCTCTGGCAGCAGCCCCTTGGTTCGCAATGCATACATAGATGCCATGGTTGCGTGACCGCACAAGTTCATTTCGTGACCCGGTGTGTAATACCTCAAGCGGATATCTGCCTTCTCAGACTTTAAAATAAACGTGGTTTCATTGAAGCCGACCTTGCGGGCGATGGCTAACATTTCTTCCTCGGTCAGCGTATCTGCATGCAAGACAACGCCGGCAGGGTTCCCCTTATTGGGCTGAACGGAGAATGCATCATAATGAAGAACGGGCACCATTTTCATCTACTAATCCTCCTTCCTCTATCATCTATGAAATGTGTTGGAAATTTAAGAGGATTTTACCATTAGACATTGCTTAAAATCCAGAACAAATTTGACCTCTGCCCTGCCCTGAGGGCCCCCCATCTCCTTTATATGCGAGAAAACTAAATGCACGCAAAAAAACCGGTCTAAAAAGACCGGTTTTGCTGTGCTGCATTATCCTTCGATCAAGCCTTTTTTCACCAGGAAGTCTCGAGCTACATCATCTTCCTTCAATCCTTCCATATCCACCTGAGCGTTCAACTCCTGCATTTCAGCATCCGTAATCTGTCCCTTGAGCAGGTTCAGCACGTCCTCAAGCTCCGGATATTGGTCAAGCGTATCCTGACGAATGACGGGACCGCCATCATATGGAGGGAAAAATTGTTTGTCATCCTCCAAAATCACCAGGTTATGCACGATAATCTGTGCATCCGTGGCATACGCGTTCGTTACATCCGTCTCACCTTTCTCAATGGCCTGGTACATGATTCCGTGGTCCATCCCCTTGGAATCTTTGAAATTCATGTCATACAGCTTCTGGATTCCCGGATAGCCGTCATCCCGATCCAGAAATTCGAACTCTACGCCGAGTGTCATATCATCCGAAACCTTGGCAAGATCACTGAAGGTTTTAAGATTGTATTGATCTGCCGTTTCCTTGGTAACAGCCAAAGTATACGTATTGTTCATACCGAATGGCTCCAGGAAGGCAAGATTATCCGCCTTAAGCAGCTCTCTTGTCTTGCTGAGAGATTCTTCCGATGTCCCTGTCTCTTCTTGATAATAATTGGCTACAATGGTGCCCGTATAATCGGGGAACAGCTGAACCTCGTTATTCTTCAGCGCGTTCCATACTACGTTGGAGCCGCCAAGATTCACGGTTCTTGTCACTTTAATATCCGTTTTGGCTTCGATCAGCTCAGCCATCATATGCGCCAGAATGACGTTTTCCGTGAAGTTCTTGGAGCTGACGGTTATTTGTTTATTGCCCTCGGCGGCTTGATCCCCATCCGAATTTCCACCGCAAGCAGCTAGAACCATACCAATCGATGCCAGCATTCCCAATACAACCATAATCTTTTTTATCTTCATTCGTACCTCCTGTGCTACCTTATTATTTTTATGAAAACATCCTGTTGGGTCTATCCTATTACAATTACACCTTTAGTCCTTTTGGGGTCGTTGCCTTTTCAAGCAATCCCAGCAAATAATCGATGACAAGTGCCAGAAGAGCTGCCGGGATCGCGCCCATTAAGGTTAACGCTTCAATGTTGCGCTGAATCCCAAGGAAGATGAATTCACCTAATCCACCCGCTCCAATAAAGGCAGCAAGTGTCGCTGTACCTACATTGATAACCGCAGCTGTTCGAATGCCCGCCATGATGACACTCATCGCCAGAGGCAATTGCACTTTGAACAAAATCTGTCCACTCTTCATGCCCATCCCTCTTGCTGCCTCAACCACCGATTTATCAACCTCCGTAATGCCTGCGTAGGTGTTGCGGATGATTGGCAGCAGAGAATATAAAAACAATGCCGCAATGGCCGTTTTCATCCCGATGCCAAACAACGGAATCATAAACCCAAGCATCGCCAGACTCGGAATGGTTTGCAAGATGCCTGCAGTACCCAGCGTAATTCCCTTTAATGCCTTAATCCGTGATATTAATATTCCGAAAGCAATACCTATAATGACTGCCAGAAGCATGGATATCAGGACGAGCTGGATATGAACACCCAATGACTGAATCAAGTCATCCCCACGGCTCTCCAGCTGCTGTTTCATTTGTTCCCATAAAGATCGATCTCTCATAATGTCTCCTCCTCTTCTCCCACCCATTTAGCGGCAAAAGCGGTCAAGAGACTGCTTCTCGTAACGATTCCGGCAATGGTGCCGTCTGCTGTAGTTACGGGAATGACGCCATGTGGCGCTTGTGTAATCAAGGACAATGCGTCCCTTGCTGTAGCCGTATCCTGAAGTACAATCGTAGGCCATGTCATGATTTCCTCGATCGTACGGATTCCCTCCATTTTGGCGGCGAGATCATAGGCAGATACAATCCCAAGTAAGTGGTTTGATTCATCGCCAACGAGCAGGGTATCCGTTTTCCGCTGTCGCATAAAGGCAAGTGCTTTGCCCGGAGTCCTGTCCGGATATGAGGTAGAAGGATTATCCCGCATCACATCGGTGACCGGAATGTATTCGGGGTTTTGATAAATTCGATTTTTACCGATAAAGCCTTCCACGAATTCATTCGCCGGCTGGCTAAGAATTTGTTCAGGTGAATCGAATTGCACCAATTCTCCGTCTTTGAGAATGGCGATTTTATCGCCGAGCTTCAGTGCCTCTTCCATATCATGCGTTACAAATACGATGGTTTTCTTTACTTCTTTTTGCAATTTCAATAACTCATCCTGCAATTGCTCTCTGGTAATGGGATCGAGCGCTCCAAAGGGCTCATCCATCAGGACAACTTCGGGATCGCCTGCAAGAGCTCTCGCCACGCCTACTCTTTGCTGCTGCCCACCTGATAGCTGCTTCGGATATCTTTTGGCAAACACATCAGGGTCTAATCCCACCAGACGGAGCATCTCGAGAACGCGCTCTTTCTTCTTGCCTGCGTCCCATCCTTTAAGCTGAGGAATAAGTCCGACATTCTCCTCAATCGTATAATGCGGGAACAAACCGATCTGCTGGATAACATAACCGATGTTCTTTCGCAGCGTATCGGGATTTTCCTTCGAGATATCTTTACCGTGGATGTAAATCTTTCCGGATGTGTTCGGTATTAGGCGGTTAATCATCTTCATCGTGGTGGTCTTCCCGCATCCGCTCGGTCCGATCAGCACCAGGATTTCTCCTGATTCCACTTCAAAATTAATATCTTTCACTGCTTCAAAACCATTGGCGTATTTCTTGCCGACATGTTCAAATTTCAGCATATATACCCCCCTTTTTTTTGTGATACAACAAAAATTAGCTTACTCGCTAATTCTTTTACCCACTGACCAAGCTCTCCAAACAAACCAACTCATTTAGCATTCATTTGTAAGTACAACTAATACTATACCAGACCTTAGACCTACTGACAACTTATCATGAACTAATAGATTGTTTGTTTAAATATGGTAGGATCCATTTCTCATAGCAAAAAAGCCGCCAGAATCAGGGTTCTGTGCAGCTTTTATTTGCCGTTCATGATATGAAATTATGATGGATCCGTTGCTTGAATTTCCTCATCCAGCGGACGGTTGATAAACTGCTCCGTTCGTTCATACATGCGTTCATCTCCGACGGCAACAATGATATCCCCTTCTCTTAAGATAACATGGGGACCCGGAGATATGGTCACTTCCGTCCCTCTGCGAAGGGCAATGATGGTGGCGCCTGTATTTTGCCAAAACAGCAGATTTCCAATCGTACGACCGATAACATGCGATAAATCGCTGATTTTGATCTCAACGGGATGGTAGGGCTTTAAATTTTGAAGCCGATCCGATGCCTCAATGATCTGAGTGAACAGCTCGGCAAATTTACGGTCCATCTCTTTCTTCTCCTGAAGAAGCTGTTGTAAATCCTGTTTTAAGGAATACGCCGATTTCAAATAATTGTTCCGGGTCGTATACTCTAATGCATTACGATCCGAGACAATAATAATTTCCTTACCCTGGGATACAGAAACAATATTCTCTTCCTTCAGCAAGCCAATCGCCTTGCGAATTGTTTCTGGTGATACCTGGTATTGACCGGCTAATAAAGAACGTCCAGAAATTTTACTGGCGACGGGAAATTCCCCACTGACAATACGCTGGGCAATATCAAGCGCAATCGATTTATATCCGGCTTTCTCCTGCAAGTTAAACTCGCTCCTTCATGTTCGCTCACATACTATGTCAAGGATTATGAAAAATCCCAAATCCAGTATACCTCATCGTCCATTCAAAATAAATCGGATTATTCAAGCAAGGCTTGCTTAGTCCTTTTGAGTAAAAAAGAAGCAGTATATCAGCCGTTACCAGCGGATATATTGCCACTCAAAAGATGATCGGCGTTTACGGATTTCATGTTAGGACAGCCTGAATATTGACCATACAATCCCTGATGAGGTCGCTCCTCCGAGATTGAGCGAAATGGTAAGGCCGTTGGCATCGTAAAACAAGCCCACCACATCACCTGCATTCAGTTGAACGTCGCCTGCCAACGTCACTGCACCGTTGCCTAACACTGCTCTCAAGGTCAAAACCAAGGCCACGTTAACATTTAACAGCGGGAATAATCCGCTAATTAAATCCGTTGTTGTCGGTGAGGTTCTTCGAACGGTAAATGCCGGATTAATTCCAGCCCCAAGAGAAATCGACACGGCGGCTGAAGTAGAATAGTTGATTGTAGCCTTAATCGCATATCTTCCTGTCGCCGGAATCGTAAAATTCCCGGTCGTTGGGTTGAAATTTGGATCCGTGTAATAAGGTGCTGTTACAGTCCAGTTAACTAACTGAGCAGATGTACTTACACTTAAAGCTGTTTGAAAAGCAGAGAACCCTGTCGTTGCAAAGTTAGGGCCTGTTGCTCCAGTAACTCCTGTGACCCCGGTTGCTCCCGTTAGCCCTGTTGGGCCTGTTACTCCAGTGGCCCCGGTTACACCAGTAACACCGGTTGGGCCCGTTACTCCAGTTGACCCGGTTGCTCCTGTGATCCCAGTTGCCCCAGTTATCCCTGTTGGACCTGTTGCTCCGGTTGGTCCAGTAACTCCTGTGGACCCGGTTGCTCCTG
>JALCCG010000066.1:0-90687 GCA_023212695.1 Sporisorium sorghi | reverse complement strand
CAGTTAGTACTTGGTGTTCCCTCCCTTTGCCTTGAGGACTGCCTGTACCTGCCTTGGCATGCTCTCTATGAGATTGCGGCATATCTCTGGTGTGATGGCTGCCCATTCTGCCTCGCAGCGCTGCAGCAGCTCACCTTCTGACTTTGCGATGGTGTTATACTTTGAGAGCTGCTGTTTCAAGACTTGCCAAAGGTGCTCTATGGGATTGAGGTCTGGTGATTGGGCTGGCCATTCCATCGTCTCGATGTTCTTGCTCTGGAGCCAGTTCTTTGTCCTCTTTGATGTGTGTTTTGGGTCGCCATCTTGCTGAAAAATGAGACTGCAGTAGCTGTGCTTGTGTCGCAGATCCGACATGGTCTGAATGAGTTTCTCATCCAAGATGCTGATGTACTGGACTGAGTCCATCCTACCAGGCACCATGTCATGCAGCCCCAGATCATGATTGAACCACCACCAAACTTGACTGTTGGCTTGATGAGCTTGCTACTGAAGCCAGCAGCCTTGACCCAACAATGTTGCTTACCGTCGGGTCCGATGAAGTTGATTTTAGTCTCATCAGACCAGATGACCTTCTTCCAGTCTTCAACAGTCCAGTTCTTGTATCGTTCAGCAAATTTGAGGCGATCACGGATGTGTTTCTTGTGGAGGAATGGCTGCTTCACCATTTTTCTTGCTTTGAACTTGCAGAATTGCAGCGCCTTCCTTACAGTTGTTGGGCAAGCTTTGACATCAAAGGTCTCCTGCAATGCCTGACATGCTTTGCGCACTGTTGTGGTGCAGTTAAGCTCGAAATAGTGTTCCAGGAAGCGGAGATGATGGGGCTGCAATTTTTTTGGCCGGCCCCCTTGTGATTTTGGTACAGCGGTAGGGGCACTTTTCCCAATGTGGTGCACAGTAGACTTCTTCATTCCAAGTAGCTGGGTTACAGAGCAGACTGAAGAGCCATTCTGGAGGTGATACAGCACCGTACGGTGCTTCTCTGGGCTGGTTCTGGCCATGGTGGTGTGATTTTGATGGTAGCCACTCAGAACCTCTGCTGTGCAGCCTGCACTTGCTTGACTGAGCTCTAACTTTCCACATCACCTCTCAACCTGTTGTGCAAGCAGCCTACCAAGTTTCATCCCAATCAAAAGCCTACAAGCAGTACAATGGAGGGTCAGTTTGTTATGGGGGGCAAGGTCCAAAAACTGTCCCACCAGAGAAACAAATGTCTCTACATTTCACCATCCTTTTTCCTGCTCACATGCACTATCTGACTCAATCACTGTGTAGAGGAGGGACAGGGCATCACCATCATATAAGGCATCAATGGCTTTGGCATTGCAGCTGATGAGCAATGGAGTGATTTGTGCCAACACCATATTTTATGGGACAGTTTGTGCGTGCGCTGTAGAAAAGCAGCTGCAAATCAGCAGCCGTCGGAAGTGCCGCGACCTTGGCACTCACAGCACAGCCACGAACGTCAGTCAGTCAGTCCGTCGATGCTGCTGGCGCTTCATCTTTTGTATGAAATTCACTCTGCTTCGACTGTGCAATGCCCATTCCTTTCTCACTCAGTCACAACAGTCACAACAAGATAGACAAGAGATGGTTTACGATCACACGATGATATCGATCAGCTTGAATCAGAGAAGCAGGGCGAAAGAAGCGGGAGCCGAAAAGCAAGGCAAGGAAGCGAAGGCAAGGGGCTCGTTGGGTGCCGCGTCAGGAACCTTTCGACTCTCTGTGATCGCAACAGCCAACTGTCAGATGCAGAAATGGGGTCGTGTCCCTCGATTTCATTCCGCCAGCAGGTTGCCGTCAAGACCATCTGACGCTCGTTCTCGCCTTTCTGACGTTGATGCAATCGTGCTCATCGCATCGCGATACTATAGATGCTGAAGGCTGGCCATTCCGAAGACTCCTATCTGGTCGGCAGCCATCAGAAATGTTGTTTCCTTCTGAATTTGGAGCTGTTGCCGAGCCAAAGCCACAGCAGCAGGCTGCCGTCATTGGATGTCCGCTTTTAGAAGCAGCTCTCTCTCTCTCTCTGCGTTTCAAACTGACAGCCGAGGACGTGATACGATACAGCATTCGTAAGTGGGTGTAAGAAGAAGAAGTGTCTTGTCGGCGACTTGAGTTCCTAGCACCAACACACGCGATCGGTTCGACATCTTCATCACCATCAGTCGCTGCTGCCAAGAGGCTCAAGCTCAAGGTGGCCCGGTTGATGGATGTCACTGTCAAGCACCGAGGGTGGGACGTGCATCCGCTGCAGCCTCGGCGAAAAAAGGGGGAAGAAAAAAGGCTGGTGACCAACAGTCTGCAGCGCTAAGGTTTTTCAATTTATTTATTTATTTATTTTTTTCATCAAAATTCTGACTGCGAGCGGACCTCCCGCTGGAAGCTTGAGGGAAAACTCCTTGTTCCCTTTGATGTTTCTGAGACAAGCGGCTGCAGCCACGGCACAGCGTGCTTTTGCGAGTCGCGCCGTCATTTCGAGAGAGGCGACAAAGGGAAAAGGTTCGAAAGGTTTTTTTTGTCTGACGCAACTCGACGCTGCGACACGTTCTTTGCTCTTTTGTCGCTCTGTCATCACAGCATCTTCCCTTCTCTTCTCTTCGCTTCATCACCTTCATCGTCCGTTCGCTTTGTCTTCTCTCCCACCTCAACATCGACTTCCCTTTCAACTTCAATTGTCGCGACAGCCAATAGAGAGACTCGAACATCGACGGCGTCATCTCCTCCTCCACCACCACCACCACCACCACCATCGCACCATCGGTCGTGGGCATCTTCAGTCTCGCCTGCCTACCTTCACGACTGGAACAGCCGCTGCCATCTCCCTCCTTTCACCGCCATCACAGACGCAGACGAGCTGGTTTCGTCTGGTGAATAGATCGGCACGCTTCAGCAGTCACGCTGCTCGTTCCCCTCTCTACACCGCCAGATCTTATCCACCCTTTTTTTTTTTTTTTTTTTTTTTTTTTTTTTGGCGAGCAGGACTCTCCATTTTGGCAGCAGCCAGACCTTAGACACGTAGGCCGTCGCGTCCTTCCGCATCCCATCCCATCGCATCCGCACCAACCTCCTCACTTTCTCAAGGCGGCCCGCGTGTGGCTGTCGTGCGCACGTCTACTCGCCATGTCGCACACCGTCAACTCGGTCGCGAGGGCGCGAGAGAGCAATGGTGTCGTGCCCTCGGCGCTCATCGAGCAGCTCAACTCGAACGGCAGCACCGATCTCAAAAAGGTCGGCATCACCATCGTCGCCTTCGTTGCGCTCGCCCTCTTCACCTTGATCGCCTTCCAGATCCTCCGTCCCAACAACAAGATCGTCTACGCACCCAAGTACAAATATGCAGAAGAGGGAAAGGCACCACCAAAAGCTTCCGAAAGTTTCTTTGGCTGGCTGCCTCCCATCCTCAAGTACAAGGAGCACGACCTCTTGCCCCTCATCGGCCTCGACGGCGTCACTTTTCTCCGCTTCATCCGCATGATGCGTTGGATGCTCACCACGCTCGCAGTGCTCATGTCGGTCGTCCTCATGCCCGTCGACATCGCCTACAACGTGCGCAACGGCGGCGGCAACCTCGTCACCAACAAGCTCAACTACCTCAACATGTCCAACGTCTACGGCACCTACATGTGGGCTCACGTCGGCATGAGCTACGTCGGCACCATCGTCGCCCTCTCGTTCATCTGGTACCACTATCGCGAGATGGTGCGCCTACGATGGGCCTACTTTCGATCCGAAGAGTATCAGACCAGCTTCCACGCCCGAACGCTCATGATCACCGACGTCACCAAACGGTACCAGGCCGACAACGCGCTCGGTGCCGTTCTTTCCGAGCTCAAAATGCCGTACCCCACCACCGAGGTCCACATTGGTCGACGCGTCGGTCTGCTGCCGGACCTCATCGACAAGCACAACGACCTGGTGCGCGAGCTCGAACACGTCCTTGCCAAGTACCTCAAGAACCCCAACCAGGTCTCGGCCAAGCGTCCCACCAAGACCATCGGTGGTTTCATGGGCATCGGCGGCGAGAAGGTCGACGCCATCGACTACCTCACCAATCAGATCAACCGCGTCGAGGCTGCCGTCATGCACCAGCGAGAAACCATCCAGGAGAAACAGCCAGAGATGTACGGCTTTGCCTCGCTTGCTGCCGTGCCGTACGCCCACGCCGCCGCCAAGGTGTTGCAGGGCAAGAGGCCCGGTGGCATGCGCATCACGCTGGCTCCGCCTCCCACCGGCATCATTTGGAAGAACCTCACAAAGTCGCGCGCCAGCCGTGCCAAGTCGAGCTTCTTCGGCTTCTTCATGCTCCTCGTGCTCTTCTTCATGAACATCTTCCCGCTTATCGTCGTCTCGCTGCTCTCCAACATGTCCGGTCTCACCAGCATCTCGTGGCTCGGCTGGCTCAAGGACTGGCAGAGGGACAGCTCCTTCACCTTTGCCGCCGTCTCGGGTCTGGGTGCTCCCATCATCATGGGTATCGCCTCGTTCTTCTTCCCGCTCGCTATGCGTAGGATTGCAAAGTACCGTGGTGTTCAGACGCGCTACAGGCTAGACCGTCTACTCGTCGGCCAGTACTTTGGCTTCCTCGTCATTTCGCAGTTCCTCTTCTTTTCGCTCATCGGCGTCGTTCTCTCGCTCGTCTCGCAGCTCGTCGTCGAGATCAACCACAACAGCGCACTCAAGATCATCGAAAAGCTCGGCCGAAACGCCGCCTACGCCACCAAGCAGCAGTACCTCAACCAGTCCAACTACTGGCTCACCTGGTTGCCACTCCGAGGCTACCTGGCCGTCTTCGATCTGGCGCAGGTCATCAAGCTTCTGTTGGTCTGGATCCAGAAGATGTTCTTTGGACGCACGCCACGCGATGTGCGCGAGTACACCAAGCCGCCAGTCTTTGACTACTGGATGTACTATGCCAACTTCCTGTTCATGGCGGCCCTTGCTATGATCTACGCGCCGCTGGCTCCGCTCGTCGTCGTCTTGTCCGCCATCGTGTTTTGGGCCAACTCGCTCATCTACAAGTACCAGCTCATGTACGTGTTTGTCACCAAGCACGAGACCGGCGGCATGCTGTGGCGGCCCGTCATCAACCGTCTGCTGGTGTGCATCGGCTTCATGCAGGTCATCCTCATCCTTGCCGTCGTGCTCGACTCGCAGAACTACTACCAGGCCATCGCTGCGCTGCCCCCTATCCTGATGCTGGTCGCCTTCAAGATCTACTGCCGCCGCACGTTCGACAGCCGCTTCGACTGGTACATCCCCAACGAGGCCGAGATCGCAGCTTCCAAGATCCACGGCGGAGATGCGCGCCACAACCGTTTGCAGCGCCGCTTCGGACACCCGACGCTGCACTCGAAGCTGTTCACGCCCATGGTGCACGCCAAGGTCAAGCATCTGCTGCCGCAAGTGTACAAGGGCCGTCTCGACACGGGCACGGCGGTGGTAGATGGCCGCAAAGTGGAGACCGAGCAAGTGGCGGGCGGACTCAAGATTGCAGCCATCGAAGAGGATCAGCTCGAGTACGACCCCTCCAAGGACTCGGACGCACGCTCGGTCATGTCTGGCACCACGCTCGGTGGCATGTCGATGGGTGGCGTCGGCACTCCTGGAGGTATGGGTGGCCCGCGGGGCGACTACTTCAAAGATCAGTATGCGAACTACATGGCTGGCGCCAACATGCACGGCGGCGAGGAGTTTGAGATGTCCAACGTGGGTGCGCGCGACAGCCGCGACAACTTGTTGGAAAAGCATACCAACAGCTTGTACAACGAATCGCTCGACGGCACACTGGCAGGCACGACGTACGGCGGCAAAACGTCGCCCGAGGCAGGTATGGGTGCGCATGGTCAGTACCATGGCTACTCGGCCGCTTCGACGCCGGGTCTGGAGTCTGGTTTGGTGCAGCAGACCACGTACGCAGATCCGTACGGACAGAGCGGACAATCGTACGCGCCACGCATGGGAGTCAATCACAGCGCACAGGGAAGCCAGACGAGCCTGGGCTCGTACGGCAACCTGCTGTATGGCGGCAATGGTCCTGCTGCAGCAGCGGCGGCTGGTGGTGGAGGAGGGTATGTCTCTCCTGGCTCGCAGGTCGCCTACGGAGGCGGAGGACGCATGGGACCGTCCGGCCAGGCACAGCAGATCTCGCCGGGCACGGTGATTGCGCCCACAACAGCCCACTACCAGGCAGGAGGCTATACAACGTCGCCGCCCAACGCGCAGCAGCCTCAACGATACATGGGCGCGCCGCCGTCTCGTCAGGCAGCTGCGGACTACGCTTACCAGCCAAGCGGCGGATACGGGCACGCTCAGTCTCAGCAGGCACCCGCCTATTCTCAACAGCAGCAGCAGCAGCATCAGCAGCAATATGCGGGCGCGCAGCCAAGACAGGCGTATCCGCAGGGCCAGCAGCCTAGCAGCGGAGGAAACATGTACTACCCGCCGGCTCACGGCTCGCAGCCTGGCTCTGGATATCAGCAGGGCGGCGGGTATGGCTATCAGCGCTAATCTGGATCCGAGGCGGACCGGACCAGATCAGACCAAGCTCTGAATGCTTCAGCTGCAATCAAAGTCATCTATCGGTGCGCTGTCGTCTCTGATGCGGCCATCTCTGGACAATAACATCTTTCTCTTTTCTCTCAGGGTTTCATCCATGTCACTTCTATCCTCTCATTCTCGCTCGCAACATCTGTATTCTCTCATTTCCAATGCCGCTTCATCAGATGCTTGGCTGGAGTGAATTGAGCGAGCACGTCTCGGTGACTTGAGTTGAGACGCTAATCCAACATGCAATCCTAGCATCGAGCTAGCGTCGACTTGCGTTGAGCTCTGTCTCGTGTACGCAGTCTGCAGTGCGAGCGTAAGAGGCCGAGAGTAATCAGTCGAACAAAGGCCCGCCGGTGAAAAAAAAAAAAAAAAAAAAAAAAAAACAACAACAACAACAACAACAACAAGGTTCAAGTTGCCGAGAGGAAGAGAGAGAGAGAGAGAGAGCAGTGCGCTTTTTTGCTTTTTGTGCAGGGGCCACACACACTCGGATCTGCTGCCGAAGCAACACTCTTTGAGGCAAAGGAGCGCAGTCATCAGCGTGTGTGTGTGTGTGTGTTACTTTTCCAAGGCGATTCGCTGGACCCTCGCGCTGGCTGCATAGACAAAGAAAGTAAGCTCGGCTCGGCCGCCACTGGTTCGTCTTTCTCGACATCATCACCTTTTGCTAAGATCACAGAAGCGGCTCAGCCCCGACGAGGCTGTGCATTCGATCGGAAAACCCACTTTCTATAGAAGCAGCTGCATTCGTCACCATCGCTGCATCGTTCCTCCATAGGCAGCAAAAGGCGCTCATCGACGGAAACTCAACGCAAGAGCAGATGGAATCGCCTGCATAGACTTTTCTCGATACCCTTGAAGCCCCAACATTCAAGGATATGGCACGCTTGCCAAGCCACTCTGCATCGACTCGGCCCTAAGCACCGGCTGTGCCCCCACCAGCTGCGGCATCGAGCAGCGAGAGCGTGCGTCAAGAGCATACGCCATGAACCAAGCAAAACCTTCAAGCCCGCAGGCGGGCAGCACCAATATGGAATCCTCGACGCCTTCTACTAGCAACGAGCATTCAAAATCATCGACGGACATAGATGTGCGTTCGCCTCTTAGTGGTGATGCTGGACTAGAAACGCCAGCTACTTTCTCCAATGTGGAATCGCAATCGACATCACAGGAGGCGAGCATGCCGTCGCCATCACGGCCAGCTGAAGCCGCATTGTCTCCTCCACAACAACAGAGCAACGACAACACTGTCTCGCCCAGCTTGCTTCCGCCCCCATCGCCCATGCCAGAATCGTCCGTAGGCAGTCCAATGAGCAGCTCACACCCCAACAGTCCCGCCATGCATCCCTCCTCGTCCTCGTCGCTATGGACCCAACAGCCGCCTATCAACGCTTCCGACCCTTTCCGCGATACCTCGTCTCGATCGCTCGACCGTGATCAGCTCCTTTCGGTCCTTGAAGCGCTTCATAGATGCTCTCCTACCGACCTGCAGACCAAGCTCCATCTTGGCGGCCACCTCCACCGTCTGCTCGTCGAGGGCACCTCCACCTCAGCTCCCGCTCGAGCGCATACCTACCGCGACGACTTTCGCCAGGCTGGCGGCTTCCTTGTCGTCGTCCAGCTCATCTCGACACTCGATGGTACGCAGGCGCCATCTGAAGCAGAGGACCACGCAGCCCTCCAAGTCGAGATCTTCAAGCTTGCCCTCTCGATCCTATCGGCATCACTCGTCCAGCATCCTCTCAACCTCAAAGCTTTCGAAGCGACCGTAGGATGGAACAGTCTGCTGGCAGCTGTCGAGATCGCAGCCAATGGACCTATTCCGGCTGATCACGCCTTTGGCTCGCTGCTCGGCCTCGCTTTGGCTGATGTTTCCACCTACGCAGGACGCATCGTCTCGACTCGTCGCTTCCTCGCAGACCATTCCTCCGCGACCGCAGAGACGCAGCCCACCTCATCGACTCTTGCCACCGAAGACCTGCTCGCATCTAGAATCAAAGATCAATGGACGCCCGTGCCCAGCCTCGTCTTTCCCCACGCCGTTCGCATCATGCTTCAACTCCTCTTCCGAAGGATCTCGCAAATACACCAGGATAGCAACGTCGACTCGCTCGACTCGATCGGAGTGCAAATCGTGTTGCACGTCCTCCTGCGGCTCGTATCCTCGAACAGGCGCAATCAGTCGGCGCTTGCTAGCGTCGCTCTCACCACCGTCTTGCTCGATGCAATCTTACCACCCGACGACACACACGCGACACGATCCATACCGTCGTCCATCTCGGCGGCGAGACTTCAGAACCGCTCCACGCCCTCGCCAGATAGCCCCACCACCCAAAGCCAGAACGAGAAGGAGCCGGACACGCGCGTTGGCGCGCTCCAATACCGTGATCTTCTCGCTCGAATCCTCCGGCACCTCTATGCTGCGGCGGGCATCCCAGACAAGGACGGTCGAAGACTTTTCGTCTACTTGACAATGGCTGCTTCATCATCAAGCGCGGCTGAGCTACTGGCAGACGACGACCGCGAACGCGTGCTCGACTTGCTTCTCGACGTCGCCAACACTTCGCAAGAGCCCAACACAGTCCTCTTCAGCATGGCCGAGCATGGCCACGCCTCGCTCGCCTTTTCCACCCTGCGCCGCCCTTTCCCGCCTTCCTCTTCAGCCAGAGGTTTTACCTTCGTCACCACCTTTTCAATCGAGCGCATCGAGCCCAGCCTGCCCATCGAGCTGCTCACCCTCTTCGATGCACAGAGGTCGCTGCACGTCCAGCTCTTCATCGAGCCTGGCACGGGTCATTTGAGCTATGCCACCAGCTTGCATCCGTCATCACCACCGACACGCTTCAACAAGACCAGCTTCCTCACCGACAAGCGATACCACCTCGTGTTTGTCCATCTCCATCCGCGTGGCGGCGCACACATGTCCCCCGCCCGACTCTTTGTCGACGGAGAGCTGATCGAGGAGAAGCTGGCACCATGGCCCGCGCACAGCGGGAGCGCTGCCACCTCTGCGTCTGCCCAAAACCACCTTGCCAACCCCGTGCGAGCTGTGCTTGGCTCTCCGCCTGGCTTCAACTACGAAGTCATCCAAACCTCGCAAGACCCTCTGTCGCGATCTCGTACCAATCGGCTGGTGTGGTCTCTCGGTCCTACCATGCTCATCGACGATGTCGTCCCAAACGACCTGCCCCTCGTCTTCCACGAGTTGGGACCTCGGTACACTGGCAACGCCCAGGACTCGCTTGGTCGATTCTTGACGTACCGAGCCAGCGCCAACATCAATCTGCGCCTCGACCAGATCGCCCGCAAACCACCTGCAGCCACATCCAACAGCGGTGCCGTGCTCTCCGAGAAGGAGCTCGCCAACCTGCCTCTGGTCACTGCCATCGCTGGGCGCGCGAGCGACCTTGTGCCGGAAGAGCGTCTGTACTTTGTCGTCAACGCCGCCAATACAGCCACTTTTGATCGGTCCGGAGCAAGCGCCAGCCGGTCCACCTCTGGATCTGCTGCTGTTGCCTCGGATCCCTCCAAAAGGTCAGGTTCGCGCGTCGTCCTCAATCAAGCGGTACCATTGAATCGTGAGGCCATCGGATCGTCCTTTGGCCTAGCGAAGATGTACGGCGAACCAGCACTGCTGGTGCCGCAGCCTCTGGATGAGATGATCTGGAAGCTCGGCGGCTGCGCCATCTTGCTCCGCCTCATCTGCGACTCGGAAACATCAGACACGCTGGCAAAGACGCTGCGCCTCTTCTTGCAGCTCATCTCGCAATCCTGGCGTCTGAGTGAAGACGTCGAGCGATGCAAAGGCTATGAGGTGCTCGGCTCGCTCCTGCACAATAAGGGACATTTATTCAACGACGAGATTGCAGCCGTCATCTCCGACGCGGTGGGCATCGATGTCGGCGACAACCCTGCCCGCGACGAGTCGCTCTTGGTCAATCCTTTCCTCTATCGCATCGTGATGCTCGACTTTGAGCTCTGGTCGCAGACGAGTCTGGAGCTGCAACGCTGGCACTTGGCCCACTTCCAGGTGCTTCTCCGCACATCCCGTCATCGGAGATTCAATGCCAAGCGCGTGGCCAAGATGCAGATCGTCAAGAAGCTCGTCCACGCTATCCGATCCAACGTCTACGCCGCCGAGCTCGCGCCAGCGTTGACCGATGCTTTGCGTGCGCTGCTGGCCTCTTCATTTTCTGATGCTTCCGTGCGCATCGTCACATCGTACTTGGCCTCGCAACTGTGTCGCACCTCAGCAGCGCCTGCTGAGAAGCCTTCGATCTCGTCATCCTCCTCGTCGTCTCTGACACCGTCGAGACCCAAGCCGCAGCGCGCGGCGACGATGGACTCGCGTCGCGTGGCCGAGAATGCTGTCAGCGTAACAGTCAGCGTCGATTCAGAAGCGAGCGCTCGGACAGCTACCGATCTCGACCAAGTAGACGCATCACGAGCTACTCAGCAAGCGCTTTCCATCTTCGAACTCCTGACGGATCTGTTGCGCGAGCGTCGCAGCCATCTGATGCGCTTTGCCGACGCCGTCAACGTCAAATGGCTGCTCTTGTTCTTCCACCCACGAGCTGAGCGACGAGCCGCCGAACTCGCGCTGCACATCCTCGCCCGCCTTTTGCTGCTGCCTCAGCTCGGCTACGCCCAACGCCTCAGCACTTCGGGTGGCTTCAAGGTGCTCGAGCGGCTCTTGCCCCGCTTCTGGTCCATTCCGTCTCTGCTGCCCATCCTTTGGTCGGTGCTCTTTGGCCTCGAAGTGCAGCAGCCGAGCCCGCCCCTGTCGACGCTGGTGCCTCTGCCTCGTGACCAGGGCGACGTGATGGCCGTCTTTTGCGCTCCTGTTCTACGAGCCATTCTTTCTTGCCTCAAAGAAGGCATGCGCGACACAGCAGCAAAGCAGAACGGTCCTCAAAATGGTCGGTTCCGGCTGCTTCCGCCGCGGCCGTCCGTGACGGCGGAGCACATTTCGACCACGGCTGCAGCGCCAGCCAATGCTGCATCTGGTAGCCTCGAAGCGCCCACCACGACAGCACGACGGACTCATGTGCGAAAACGCAGCCAGTCGATGAACGTCGACGTCAAAGCGCTGGAGCAAGCGGCACAAACATCCAGCCAGACAGCCATGCTCTACGAAACGGCCGAGCTCCTTTGCGCGTACGGGCATCGATCCGCCGACTTTAGAGAGCTGCTGTTCTCGCCCATCATCCTTCGCGGACTGATCGACTGCATCTTTGTCTTCATCGGTGGATCTGGCACGATCGATAAGAAGAGCGTTGCAACCGCACTCGGACCTGACAGCACGTCCATGTCATCGTCGGCATCGGTGTCTCCTCAGGAGGGTGTCCATGGCATGGCCGAGTCGTTGCTCGGCCTGCTAGCCCAGCTCGCTGCTGATTCGCTGCTCTCGACCCATTCGATCGCCATCTTATCGGCTATCGACCAGGCACTGCCGCCCACCGACTTGGCGCAACAGACCGTCTTCCGCTGCGCCCTGCTCGCCGAGACCACGCGAAAGCTGCGACGAGTCATTGCAAAACAGCCGCGTCAAGCAGTCGTCTCTGCCGAGTTCATCGCCCTCTTTATCGAGACAGCTTCGGAAGAGATCCTCTCTGGCAATGCCAACCTGGAGCACCAGCTGTACGCGGCTGCACTCAACTTGCTGCGGGCCCTTCTGAAGACGTCTGACGGCAATGCTCGACAGGGCGGTCGCGCCGCAGCGACACTGTATATGAGCCTCAACCGCATCCTCCTCCTTCGACTTGCCAACGAGGACCGACACGTCCAGACGCTCGATGAGGTGCTGCAGAGCCAAGACGTGATCTTGCATCCGGCCAACCAGGATCGCACCTTCTTCGAGTGTCTCGTGAATCGGCTGCTCCACGTGTTGCAATCCTGCACCGCTGAACCGGATCAAGAGGTGGCTGCAGACGCCCACGTGAAGACGTTCACCCTCTTCAATCTTTTAGCATTGGCCCGACCAGCTGTCGTCGAAGGCGAGCCCATGGCTGCTTTCAACGCGTCGCAGCAGAGGCACGCCCTCCCGATCGACGGTGAAGCATCCGACGAGAATCGAGAGAAGTCGTCTCAGCAAAACGGTCTCGTGTACGATGCGGCCTGGAACAGCATCTCCAAAAGCCGAGAGACTCTGAAGGCAGCGGCCCACATGGAGCGTCTGCAACAGCTGCACGATTCACTCCGCCGCGTCGACACGCGCGAGCAGGTGGTGACCAGCACCGAGAACCGCATGATCGCGTGGCACACGAGCCTGGTCGAGGCCGAGAACGTGCGCAGATCCAAATTCGTCAACGACCTGCACGAGATGCAGACGTTCGCCAGCATGCAGTGGCGTGAACTTCAAACGGGTCTCACGCGTGAGCGAGCGCTGCTTGCCAGCACTGTCGCTCCTGACAGGGACCAAAGGACAAGCAAAGGCCTGTGGCGCCTGGATCCGACCGAGGGACCTGACCGGATCCGGCTCAAGCTGCAGCTGTTGGACGAGTCTGCGGTTCGATCGACGGATGTGGTTGCACCTCAACTTGCGGAGCCCGAGCCCGCGGCTCCGTCCTCGGTCGCGTCGCCAAAGATGGGCTTGCACGGCGATTCCTGGGGCAGTGCCGACGCTTCGATGGTCGACAACGATCACATCATGTCTTTGCCGTCCTCTAACGCCTTGGACAGCCCCGGCGACGTTGTTCAAGCGGGCAAGGCAGCGTCTACTGCAACAATCGACGCCACAAGCGCTGTGGCCGCCGAGACGTCGGGCGAGTCGTTCCATGAAGACAAGTACCGCCGAGTGCTGCGCTCCCTCGAGCGGGGCGACGTGATCGAAGCGGTGTTCAACACTTCACGCGTCGTGGGCATCGAGTCCAGAGGATGTCTGCTGATCCTCGGTAAGCTCTGCGTCTACTTGATGGACGACTACTTCCAGCGACCCAACGGCGAGCTGATCAACGTATGGGAGGCGCCGGCCGAGGAGCGCGACACGCTGGTCATGGCGACGCTGGCAGGCGATGCGTCCAAGCCGTCGGACCTCATCCGCGATCTCGAAGGTGACGCGCAGACACGCAAGTGGGCCTGGTCGACGGTGCAGATCTGCCATCGCCGCTCGTGGCTGCATCGCCGCACGGCGGTCGAGATCTTCTTCGAAGACGGACAGAGCTGCCTGCTCGTCTGTCCAGAGACGGCCACGGCGCAAAAGATGCATCGAGAATTGCAGATCCGGGCGCCTTCCGCCGTAGCCGCTGCCGAAGGCATGCGAGAAGCGATCCGAGAAAGAGGCGGAGGAGGGGGTGGATCGTCGTCATCGTCATCGTCGGCTGCCTCTCCGTCTGGTCTTGGCTCGAGGCTGGCTGGAGCGGTGCTGGGTCGGACGTCCAGCTGGGGAGCCATGACGACGGCATGGCGAGAAGGACGCATGAGCAACTTTGCCTATCTCATGGCTCTGAACACTCTGGCGGGTCGATCGATGAACGATCTGACGCAGTTCCCTTGCTTTCCGTGGGTATTGGCCGACTACTCGAGCGACGAGCTCAACCTCGAAGACCCTGCCAGCTTCCGAAAGCTCGAACTGCCGATGGGAGCGCAATCGCCCATCCGACGAAAGGAGTTCGAGGATCGCTACGTCCAGCTGCAAGAGGTGGAGATGGAGCCTTTCCACTATGGCACGCACTATTCAACCGCGTCAACGGTGTGCGGCTTCCTGATCCGCACACGGCCGTTTGAGCGGTTGCTGATGGCGCTGCAGGGCGGCAACTTTGATCTGGCGGATCGCACGTTTGGCTCGATCGGCAAGGCGTGGATGTCGGCGTCCGAGCTGTCGCGTGGCGACGTGCGCGAGTTGATCCCGGAGTTCTTCTACCTGCCCGAGTTCCTGCGCAACACCAATCGGTTCAACTTTGGCATCACGCAGGCGGGCGAGGTGATCGACGATGTCGAGCTGCCTCCATGGGCCAAGGACGACCCGCGTCTGTTCGTGTTGAAGCACCGAGAGGCGCTCGAGTCCGAGTACGTCTCGCAGCGGCTGCATCATTGGATCGATTTGATCTTCGGCTACCGATCGCGCGGCAACGAGGCGGTGGAGAGCACCAACGTCTTTCATCCGCTCAGCTACGAGGACGCAGTGGATCTGGATTCGATCGAATCGGCCATGGAGCGGCAGGCAGCAGCGCAGGTCATTCACAATTTTGGGCAGACGCCGTCGAAGCTGTTTCACCATCCTCATCCGCAGCGGTTGCGGAGGCTGCACGTCTCGCTGTCGGCCTCGGAGCGGTTCGGGATGCTGGAGCATCCGCGACTGATTGTGCAGAGCATCGCGCCCATCCGCACGCTCAAGAATGCGGTGCACTTCATCTACCCCTTCCACCCGGAGCGGGCGTTTGCCTCGCCCAAGGACTACCTGATCCTGCCCAAGCTGGGCGTCTCGCTGTCGACCGACCACCTCGATGGCAGTCTGCGCATGTACAGCTCGCGCGACACCAAGCGTCCCCTCGCTGTGGTGGAGCAGATGGTGCCGGACCGCATCACGTGCTTGGCGCAGGCTCGGGCCAAATCGATCGTGGCCGGCAGTTCTGATGGCATGGTGAGCATCTGGGAGCTGGACGGCGCCAAGCGCGAAGTGACGCTGTCCAAGCTGCTGCGCGGCCACGACGACGCAGTGCTGTGCGTCGCAGCGTCGTCAGCGTGGAGCGTGGTGCTGACGGGCTCCAAGGACCGCACTGCGATTGTGTGGGACTTGAACCGAGGCACGTACGTGCGCACGCTGCGTGGCCACGACGCGGGCGTGCACCTGGTGGCGATCGACGAAAAGACGTGTCACCTGGCGACGGCCAGTGGGCCCGAGGTGCGTTTGTGGTCGATCAATGGCGAACTGCTGGCATGTTTGGCGACGAGCGCCAATCTATCGGAACCTGTGGCTAGCTTGAGCTTTTTCGAGCGCGACCATCATGTTGGACGGTTGGCGGTGCTGCTGACGGGACATCGCGGCAGGGTGATCGCGTGGGAGGCGGTGTCGGCGCACCCGTCGTCCTCGTCATCGTCATCGTCGACCGAGTCGTCTGTCGGCTTGCGTCGATCGCCGTCGTCATCTGCGTCAAAACAGCAGCAGCAAAAACAGCGACGACTGGCGTCAGAAGGAAGCTACAGCAACCACCCTAACCACCAAGCAGGAGCATCCGCAACGCCTCTATGGCGACTTGCACCCTTGCACGTGCTCGAGCACCACGACCGACTCGGCACAGAAACCGGCGCTGCTGCTGCTGCTGCCGCCGCCACCACTAATAGCCACAACATCCACACCCGCCCGCTGATCACAGCGATCTCTACCACCCCCAAGATGATCCTCACCGGCGACGAGCACGGGCGGCTGTACCAGTGGACGTTGGTGGGCGAAGCGGTAGGCGTGCCGGATGCGTTCTCGTCGCACTGCATGAACGCGAGCTGCGGCAAGCGCTTCGGTATGCTCGAGTCGCGCAAGAGCTGCGCCGGCTGCGGCGGGCTCTTTTGTGGCGCCTGTGCCGCAGCGCACGGCGAGTTTGCAGCACAGTTGCGCTTCTGCCCGCACTGCCATGTGGTCATCGATAGCTCGGGCTATTTTGACGTCTGAGCGCAGAGCACTTGGGGGTTTTTTTTTTCTCTAGACTCTTCTTCTTCTGTATCGATCGCAACACGCAATGCAATTCTTAGAGGCCGAGAGCTCTTTCCTCGTCAGTCGTCCGCTTGCTTGGAAGTCAGTCACGAAGATCGAAGATGCCTCACGATTGCTGTGGAAGGTGGGCGAAAGCGCAGGCTGAAGCAACTGGTCGTGGGAAAGCAACTGGTGGGAAAGCAACTTGGTTGTGGGAAAGCAAAACGAGCGAGAATGTCACCTTGAGTTGCGTGGGCGTGGGCTCGAGCACAAACGGCAAGGTTGGCATCGATGGCGGTCAAAGAGAGTCGTCGTTGATGAAGACCAATGACGAAAATAAAAATAAAAAATGAAAATAAAAATAAAAACCTCGAAATCTCAGATTGGGGCATCAGAGCAGAGGAAAGCGCTAGAGCGCTGTAGAAGCGTCTAGAAATTGCTCTCAGCTGCCAGAGAGTCAAAGCGAGCAGCTGTCAACCACGCTGACTCAAAGAGCTGCTCTCCTTCGCAACGGTCCCACACCTCACGTCAATAGCGACATCCAGAAAGATCGAGAGTCTTCAAGAGTGTTGTGAGAAAGATGAGGTTTGAGCGAACGAGAGCAGTGTTGCTGACGTGGGACGTGAGAGGAGGTCAAGTGACCGCCACCATCGCAGCTTTTGGGCTCGGTTTCGAGAGGCTTCCAGAGTGACATCACTGCTGCTGAGCTGGAGGCCTCTGTCATTTGCTGAGTCGAGGATGCGATGAGTGTCTCGAGCCACACGGCGGCTTTGGTGGAAGGCTCAAGCTCAGTCCGCTCGACGGGCGAGAGGCGATGGACAGACGACGATGAAAAGGTATATATCCAGAGGTGTTGGCTGCCCCCCCCCCCCCTCCTCCTCCTCTTCGCCAACATCGACAACACACAGCAACATCTCGCACAACACACACCACGCACAAGCACATCTTCACACTCTCACACCTCTCACACTTTTGATGCGTCAAGCGCTCCGCCTTCCACTGCCTAGCACGCAGATCAACTCGATCGTCCGCAACACGGCTGCTGCACGTCCTCGAACCGCACCGCTCACCGCACTCAAGCCTTCGAACCCCACTTGGAGCCGCACACTCAGCACGACCCGCCGTACGATGTCGCTCTTCCGTCCATCTTCGTTGTTGCCCTCGCCGCTGGACGACTTTGACGTGTTCCCGACGTCGTCCCTGCGCGAGTTTATGCTGATGAACCCATTCGCCGCTGCGGCCGCCAGTCGTCCCGCGGGCGACTACCGCATCTGGTCCGGCCCGAAGGTGGATCTGCACGAGGAGGATACGCGCTTTGTGCTGACCGCCGAGCTGCCGGGCGTGAAGAAGGAGGATCTCAAGATCAATGTCGACGCGGACCGCCGTCGACTGACGCTGGAAGGACACATGAAGAGCGAGTACGCCTCGCAGCCCTCCACCGGCGCTAGCGACCAGCAGCAGCAGCAGCAGCAGCAGCAGCACGAGGGCGACGCCGGAAAGCAGAAGCAGAAGCACGACAAGGACGCCGGAACACAGGTGGCCAAGAAAGACGACGCCGGCCAGGTAGGCACGGTCGGCCACGCGCTCGTCTCTGAACGCGTGTACGGCTCGTTCAGCCGCTCGTTTACCTTGCCTCCCACGGCTAATCTGGCAGACGACTTCAAGGCGCGCTTCAGCGACGGTCTGCTTCGCCTCGAGATCCCCAAGAAGAAGGAGGAGCACTCGAAGACGCGCCAGATCGCCATCGAGACTAGCGCTTGAGGGGTTAACCAGCTTTTGTGATCAGCCTAGTTTCTCGACTTGTGATTCGTGCTCTTCTTTGATTCAACATTGTTCCCCCCCACATTGTCGCCAAGCATTGTCCCCGTTTTGCATTCCGTTCCAGCATTCATCGTTCGTTCTGTTTTGTCCCTCAACACTTGCAGTTCCTGTTTCTCTCGTCGTCAATTGTCCAAAGTTTGTAAAGTGTTTTTTTTTTTTTTTTTTTTTTTTTTCTTTTTTTGGACAGCGGCACAGCAACACCGACTGATGTGCTGCAGCATGGCGTGCAGAAGGAGGGAGAGGGGAAATCAGGGTGCATTGCGTGAGGTATATCAATGCTGCTGTTGCTGAGGTGTTGCAAGTCATCTTTGCGTTTACTCCGTCATACACCCTTCTGACGACCGAGCGAGTTTGTGCGTACCGAGACTTGCTGCTTTTGGGGTTGCGCATCTACAGTACGATCTCTCTTCACCGGCGTTGTCTTTTCGAAAGCGGCGAATTCTGTTGTGCCACTCGAACAGCATCTTGCCTCGCCACCACCACCACCATCGCCACCGTCCAGGTCCACACACATTGGCCAACCTTCCAAAGTGACTGGTTCACTTTTCCATCCTCTCCATTATCCTTTCAACCAAGACGCCGGCGTCTTCACCATGTCGCGACTCCTCCTCCTCCTCACCTTGACCCTCGCCCTCGCCCTGCCGCTCGTCCACGCCGTCCCTGCAGCCACCAAGCGCGCCACAGCATGCAACGGCGACGCGTCGCTGTGCAACCGTCTCTACTCGAACGTCACCTACATCGGTGCGCACAATAGCTATGCGGTAGGCACGATCGCCGGCGCGTCGACGGGCAAGAACCAGGAGCAGACAGTCACCACGCAGCTGAACGATGGCATTCGGCTGTTGCAGGTTCAGGCGCACAAGAGTGCTAATTCCACTTTGGGGTCGGGGATCGATCTGTGTCACTCTTCGTAAGTTGCCGTTTGTTTTTGACAGGTTGTGGGGGGGTTCATTGGGGTTCATGAGATGTGCCCACTTTCGAGTGTTTTCGCTGACCCCGCACGTGTGCGTGTTTCATTTGTGTGCAGGTGCGCGATCGAGAGCGGCGGTACACTGGAAACCTACCTCTCTTCTGTCAAGACCTGGCTCGACGTCAACCCTACAGACGTCGTCACCCTGCTCATCGTCAACTCTGACGACCTTGCCGCGAGCACCTTTGCCACCGCGTTCCAGACCACGGGCCTCTCGTCGCTCGCCTACGCCCCCGGCACCGCCGCCCTTTCCAAATCCGCCTGGCCGACGCTCTCCACCCTCATCTCCACCCGTAAACCGCTGGTGGTGTTCATCGACAACTCCGCCGACGTCTCCACCGTACCTTACATCCTACCGCACTTCTCCAACACCTGGGAGAACCCCTACGACCAAACGTCCACACCGTTCAACTGCAGCGTCGACCGCATCAACGCAGGCTCCCCGGCGGGGAATCTGATGTATTTGGTCAACCACTACCTCGACACGTCGTTCAACTTGTTCGGCACCACGGTGTACGTCCCGGATACCGCCAAGCTGTCTACCACTAACAGTGTGGCGAGTGTGATGGCAGATGCGGATAACTGCGCGAGCTTGCACGGCGGCGTGTACCCGACGTACGTGCTGACGGATTTCTATAATGTCGGGGGTGGGAGCGTTTTTGAGGCTGCGGCGCGGATGAATGGCGTGCAGTATACGGCGAGGGCGGTGGGCAATGCGACGAAGGGAGGTGCGGGGAGCGGGTCCAAGTCGAGCGCCGCGGTGGGGGCCAAGGTTAGCGTGGGCGCTGGCGCGGTGGCATTGGTAGCCGTGACGCTGGCTCTGGCTTCGACGCTGCTCTAAAGAGCTTTCTCTACCGGCTCAGACTCGGAATCTGGTTCTTCTCCACCTTCTCTGTCTCGTCGTTGTCTCGCTCGCCCGCTCCCTCACTCCCTCACACTCACCCGCGCACACCACATCACACACGTAGCATCCTCCCAATCGGACAATCGCACTTTTCAATTCCACACACATTCCTCCGCAGCGCATTGCTGCTCCTCTTCTCGTTGTGCGTCCACGGCCCTTTGGCAATGCTTGAGATTGGCGTCGTGTCTAGCACGTTCCTACGCCCTGTCAATCGCGGAACTGGATCTTGGCTCCTGGTGGAAGAGCGCCCCATTGCGGAGGTGGCTCCACCGAATCCGCTGCACCTTGCTCCTCCCGCTGCTGCTGGGCCGACGCCCTCGTCCTACTACTCCTGGTCCGCCTTGCCGGACTCTCCACTTCCTCGCCCTTGCCCAACCCGACCCCCTGCATCCTCTGCACCAACCACCTGACATCCACCTCCCTCGCCCTCGTCCACTCCCGCACCCCGTCCCGGTACCCGCTCAAAATCCTCGCCAGTCCATTGTAAAACTCCAGCCCCTCGACCAGGTTACTCGACACCTCCCTGTACTTGGCATATGCAGCATCGAGGCTCTGCAACGCCCGCTCGCGGCGCTGGATCGTCGCATCGCTGCGGCGCGCCTCGACGAATTCCGCATTGCGCTGCTTGATGCGCTCCAGCAGCTCGGTTTGTGCAGAGGCCGACGCGGCGAGATCGCGCTCGAACCGCTCGTATTTGCTGAGTTGGCGGTCGAACAGCTCCTCGAACTGCGCCGCGCCCACGTCGGTTTCGGACGACTGCACCGCCGCTGCGGCGCGCATCACGAGCGGCCGAATATCGTCGCCCGCCGCTGCACTCTTCGCTTCCGCGACACACGCAGCGCGCGAGTCCAGCACGTCGTCCAGCCGCTCCAGCTCGGCACGCAGCGCGCGCACCGCGCGCACCTGCGCCTCGGACCCTTTTCCGGAGAGACTCGGATTCGAACTCGGCACAAACGCCGTTAACCCCTGCACGGTCCCACCCAGCACGCCGATGAGGTCCTCCCAGTCCTCGAGCTTGCGCCGCACGATGTCGTCCGACGCCGCGGCTTTGACTAGTGTCTCGTGGTACTCTGCAGCTTGCGTCTTGAGTGCGGCGTTGACCTCGGCGCTGCTGTGCCGACCCCAGTTCTGGCCGGCGAACGACGCACGCACGCGCTCGTCCTCGCGCTCCTCGTGCTCGATCAGCGCCAGCGCCTCGCCCAGCGTCTCCCGATCCGTAGCCGCGATCCGCGCCACATCGTGCGCGATGCGCTGCAGCCGCTCCCACCCTCCTTCGGCTACAACCTCCTCGTGCTTGCGCAGCAGCGACGGAGGTAGCCCCATCGGCTGCTCGAGCGCCTGCAGCGCACCCGGTAGGTTCAGGCTCTGCAGCGTGCTCGTCGCGATGGCGTCGAGCTCGTCGCGTTTGCCACCGATCGTGTCGCGCACAAACGAGTCCTTGCGGTCGTCGTAGATGCTCATCGCCAGGTGGACGCTGTACGGCACGAGCTCGGCGAACAGCGGCCTCCCGTAGCTCGGCTGCTGCCCATCATCCCGCAGGTGTGCGATCGGCTGCGCAACCTCGGCCGGCACGACCGCTTTCACCATCGCTGCAGGCTGGATCGCCGCGAGCTGCGCAGCAGGCGTCACGGCCTCGAGGTAGATCAAGTCGTTGTCGCGCGTAGCGCGGGCGATGTTCGAGCGCAAAATACCCTGCAAGCCCTCGAGGTCGGAGGTGATGGCACTGCTCACGCCGCGTTTGGCCGAATCGAGGGCTTTCTTGGCTAGTTGTTCCGCTAGGTGCAGCCGCCCGAGCTCGTCGCCGTACCGGTTGGCAGCTAGGTCGTCGCACGCCTTGCGGTACTGTGCGGCTGCGGCAAAGTGCCAGCGCTTGGTCGTGATGTGGTTCTCCCACCCCGAAGGGAGCGTCAGCTTGGCCGTATCTGCCGGGTCCTTTTTGTCGTTACTTGCATCCCGAGGCGCTTCGTTGACAGCCTGCAACGCAGACGCGTAGAGCTGAGCCGCCTGTTCGGCCAGCTTCGCAATCGTTGCATCCTTCAACCGGTCCATTACCGCCTTTTGCCAGAAACACTCTTGCGCCTGCGCGAGCATCAGGTCGCGCATACACCCGAGCAGGCGCGGGTTGAGATCGGCGCACGGCGGCGACACATGCCGTGTCGGCTCCACAAGGTTATCGATGATATGCTGCACCACCCCGGCCGCTTTCTGGAACCACGCCGTAGCGCGCTTGATGCTCTCGTTGTCCGCTCTCGACTCTGCACTGCCCAGCGCCGAGTACAGCGCCGCCAGGCTGAACAGCAAATTGGCGCGCTCGAACGCCAGATCCGGGTGCGCTACACTGTCGCTCGTCGCATATCCAATCCCCGAGCCTGGACCCGCTTCGTCCGCCTTGGTCGCCTCCGTCGCGCCCGCAATCGTGCTCGTCCAGGACGGCAACGACGGCGGGAACGACAGCGACCACGGGAACGAAACACCGATATTCGCAGGGAACTTGGTCGCAAAGAACACCAGCTGCGCATGGTACCGCAGCAACGGCTCTACTGAGGATACGTGCACCTCGACCGCGCTGACCTGGTCGCGAAGACGGACAAAGTCGCGCATGTCATTGACAAAGGCGTCCGGGTGCGTGTCGGTGTAGTTGTTGGCGATGTAGTTTCGAATGGCGGTGGTGAGTGCGGTGGAGATGGACGGGGTGCGTTTGGGTGGTATGGAGAGAATGTTGCGCGGCATTGTTGATGCTGCCGTTCCGTGTCGGATTGGGGTCAAAGGATGGTGGAAGAAGGGATGGAAAGGAAGGAGGAGCGAATGCAGTCGAGGCGATTAGAGCTCGAGACAAAAAAAAAAAAAGATCTCGGCCGTGACATCATTGACGCGATCTAACATTTTGTCCAAAATTCGGAAGTCGGGAAATGCACAGACGCAGCCCAACGCCAAAATTTAATTTTTTTTTACTTTCAAAGATTCTTCTCGATGCCACCTTCTTCCTCCCCGTCACCACCCATAACCACACTCAACAACATCCGCAACCATGTCAGCCCAAGCATCCACGTCAACCACCGTACCCACGGCAGCCGACGAGCAGCCCACCCCGCAACAACTCCTTTTCGCTAAATCCATCCTGCTCACGTTCGAACTCTGGCCCGCGATGCGTCTCGCCGTCTCCGAGGAATGGGGCGGCCCCGATTCCGCCGACAAACGCGACTTCCTCCTCTCCCACCTCTGCGACCAGTACGGCAACGCCGGTCCTGCATTCGAGCCCGACCTGGACGACCTGGCGGATATCCTGGAGCACTACATGATCGACGAGTACGAGGCGCGGCTCGAGGACGGATCGCCGGACTGGGTCGCCGGGCGCATCCTCGGGCTGCATCGGGTGATCTTTGCGCCTGGCGATGACTTTGCAGGGGCCCAGGGAGCCGTGGCGGAGCTGGAGAGGGCGTACGCGGAGCTGAAGGGGAAGAAGGGGACGTTTGAGCAGGGTGAGAGTCGGGATGGTGAAGTGGAGGGAAGTGAGGACGAGGCGAGGGGGATGGCACAGCAGCATGGCGGGGTGACCGAGGCGGATCGTCAGGGTGCTCGTGTGGGGTTGGAGCAGGATCAGGCGAGGGCGCAGAGGGAGCCGCAGCAGCCGATTGTGGACGAGGATGGGTTTGAGACTGTCGTTTCGCCAAGACGTCGCAAGTAGGCGCTACGCAACTCTTCACTACCTATCCTGCTGCTCTCAATGTGAAACTTGCTCTCTCTGTCGCGAAACAGTTGTCACTTCAGGCTTGACCCTTGACCTGTGCTTGCCAAGATCGAGACTGAGCCAATTCTTTGACGATGAAAAAATACAGCTAAAAAAAAAAAAAAAAAAAAAAAAAACCTCCGATTTCCTGCCCGAATTGTCCACTTCTCGACAGCTGTCCAATCCTGCCGGCTATATCAACTTTGCTCATCCCCCCCATGCAGCAGCTGCACCGTCGATCTCGTCTGCATCCAGCTTCACCTTGAGCAAAGTTGACATCTATCTACATTTCGTTATCGCGGCTTCTCTTTGCGCTTCACAGCGGTTGGCTGTTGCAGTGGGATGTCGTGAGGAGCAGGATCCTGGAGAGTAAACTTCTACCCACGGTCTGTCGTTTGTTTGCTTTGACCTCGTTCTGCATGATGCTGAGGGTGTGAGCCACGTTTGGATGTCGTCAAGCAAGTGAGAATGCTTGTAAGCTGAGTCTTTGCGAGCTGTTTGTGGCTTTCCATCTTGCCCTCCCTCAGCTTGATCGAAAGCAACACTCCAACCACTCTGTACCCTTCCACCGTCCACACCATCATCATCTCAACTTTAGCCAGAGTCAGCTACAACCATCCGCTTTACAGCTTCCTTCTCTGCAATCTAGCAGCTACATCCATGTGGCCAGGCGCATCGCGAGCATGGCGCAAGCGCGCACCAAAACCCACCAACCCGCGGCTGGGTGT
Source organism: Sporisorium sorghi (assembly GCA_023212695.1). NCBI lineage: Eukaryota > Fungi > Basidiomycota > Ustilaginomycetes > Ustilaginales > Ustilaginaceae > Sporisorium > Sporisorium sorghi. The sequence goes on along the minus strand of JALCCG010000066.1, from coordinate 66,363 downwards.
CAAAGTCAAGCGGCCCAAAGCCAATCCCTCCTCCCGCTCGACCAGCGTTACCGGGTCTACATTCGACGTCCTAGACCCGATGCTGGGCAAGAGGCAGCTTGACGACGGATCGACTGACGCCGAAGCGGGGGCAGACAACGGTGCGGAACCCGCGGCGGCAGCGACGACGTTCAACAATGGCATGTGGACCCCACCCGCCACTGCGGCTGTGGCGAGTGCCACGCCCTCGGCGTTTACGGCTACTGTGTCGTTGGCAGCGGATTCCAGCATCGATGCTGGCAGTACAACGTCGATGGCAGCGATGACGGCGAGCTCGGCGGCTTCTGCGACGCTCATGTCGTCGACCTCTGTGCCGGTATCGCGAACTGCTTCCTCTCGCACCTCGCTATCATCTAGCTCACTTTCCTCCTCCACCTCAGCCTCATCCACCACGCCGTCTCCCACCGACAATGCGCACGACACCACCACCGGTGGCGGAAGCGGCTTCAAGCTAGTCTACCTCACCCCCATCCTAGTCTTCATCGCGCTCTTCCTCCTCTTCTCCGTGGGCGGGCGGCTGTGGGGGCGCTACCACCACGCCTCGCGCGTCGAAGCCTCGCGCCGCGTGCGCTATGACCGCCGCGCCTCCCGCCTGGCCAAGAAACGCGAGATGCAGCGCATCAAGACCATGTGGGGCTACGACGCCACTCCCGTGCTGCCTCCAGAATTGGAGGGCGCGGAGCACGATCTGCACTACACGGATCCGCGTAAGGAGAAGGCGGAAAGCTCGTTCGGCAGCGACTCTGAGAGCGGTGAGGATAGGGAGGAGGAGAGGTACCCCGGCACATTGAAGATTTTGTCCCTGGCGCTGCTGGGCGAGGGGAGCCGGCCGGAGCTGCCAGAGACAAGGGGCGCGGGAGGAAGGAAGTACGAGGCCGGCGTGCAGAGTAACGGCTGGTTGGCGGTTAAGGTTAGGCGGTGGATTGGGGGCGATGAGAATGTGGTGGAGGATACAGGGAGGTACACAGTGGCGCCGAGCAAGGCGGGTGGGAGGCGGATGCGGCATCAGCAAAGCCGTGATCGTCTGCGCGCTGCTGTACCGGAAGACGACGAGAAGTCTCCGCACTCGCTGGCGTCCCCCACGAGCACGCTCGCAGGCAGTGGCGAGATGAAGTACAAAGCAGAGTTCTCCTCTGTCGACCTCACGCATCAACGCAAAGCTTCGCCCAATCGCTACACAAGTCTCGGCCGCACGCACAACGACGATGATCCGCTCCTCACCTCCACCACCACCGCACCCGCACTGGGATTCCGAAAGCCGCTCCCCCCACAACCGCAAGAATCACCCTTCCGACCAGCGCTGCTCACCTTCGGCCTGCGCTCGCGCTCCAAGACGTACGACCCTGTCGCTGCACCCACCGAACAGCTCGATACGCCACCTCACCCTGCCGATGAGAGCACTGTCGGTCTCCTGCCCAAGACGCTCGGGCTGGGCATCTCGGGTGTATGGAAGACGCTCGCCAGCCTCACCCACCCCGCCGCCGCACCTGTGCCCACAGAAGAAGACGAGGAGAGCTTCGTCGGCCGCCCGTACCGCCCGCACTCGGACGTGATGAGCGAGCACGACACACCGTACTCCTCGCACAACTACAGCGATGCAGGCACGCCGACCAAGCAGCCGCTCGCGCGGGCAGGTACGGTGCTGCACGTCAAGTCGAGCGGGAATCAACCGTGGAATAGGGTGCAGGATAGCCCGGCGCGCAAGATCACAGCAGCCAAGTGGAACGACGCGCTCCTCGCTAGCCCTGTGAACAAGCAGCCTGCCGCAGCGTATCTGCCGATGCAAGTCCCAGCAGAGGCGAAGGGGCACGCGCTGGCGCCGCGCAAGTCGATGTTGCTGCACCAGGCGGTGGTGTCGGCCACGGCGGCGGGGGAGAGCAGGATAGGCGGGGAGATGGTTTCGCCGGCGTTTACGGACTACAGCGAGCTCGTGGCGTGCTACTCGACGCCCAGCGACGACCAGGGGTCGATACGTGTTCTGTCGCCGCCGGTCGAGAAGGAGGCGGTGGGTGCGAGGCAGAAGCTGCAGCGCGCCAAGACGAGCAAGCTGTCCGCCACCGCGCGAGAGGACGACGGCGTGCTGCACAGGAGCAAGACCGCGTCCACGTCCACGACGACGTCGGCAGGGAGAGGGCTGAATCGCAAGGGTACCGTGCATCATAGTGTACGGTCCAAGGCTACTGCGTCCGATGTCGATGGCGCTGTGAACAGAGAAGCGAAGGCGCTGTACCCATACACGCTCACCCAGCCGCTGCGGCTCACCAAACAGCCCTTCAGCGACTCACCCGCCATCCCCACCCGCGCTTCGTCTTCCTCCTCCGCCAAACCTTCGACAGCAACCTTCCCCGCCAGCACCGCAACGCACCTGCCGACAGCGCTGCGCATTGCGTCTCCGGAACCACTCCCACCCTGCCCAAACCCTACCCGTGCTCCACCACCACCACCAGCGCTATCAGCCCGGCGTCTCAGCCTCCCCGCCCAAACGCGCCAAAGCCGTATCGAACAGGTCCAATCCGGATGAGGAGGCCGCGGCGCGCAATGCTGCCGCCAAGGCGCACAACCGCAGCACGGCGCTCCAGACCGTCGATGCGATCGTGTTCAACAGTTACGCTCAGCATCGTTGAGACCCCAAAGAGACTTTTTCGCTTCTTCTTACCGTTGCCCTTAGAATTCTGCTTTCAATCGTACCCGCTAGTCGAGCATAAAGTTCGTATGCAAAAAGAGGTTTATTCGTTCGTGTGCCGGGATCGTTCGTGAGATTCGTTTGATGCGTTTGTGCTCCTCCTCTAGTGCCCATCCTTGCCCTCCTTCTCCATATCAGCCAAGAACTTCAAGTAGCTCTTCTTGAAAATCACACCCCTATACAGCCCGCGCTCATCAACGACAATCAGGTAGCGCACGCCGAGGCGCGTAAAGTACTGATGCACCAGCTCGAGCGGCGAATGCACCTGCACGGTGATGGGCGCTTTGTCGACGTAGCGACTCAGATCGAGCGGGTCTGACGCCGTGAAAAGCACCGAGTCGCGCACGCCGGCTTCGCCCTCGTGCTCTGCCCTGACGAACGGCAGGTTTTTGAACGAGCAGTGGGCCGATTCGGGTCGCACGTCGGGGTCGGTTCGAATAGCTCGTGCCAGTGCATGCTCGAGCTCGCTGGCTGCGATGTAGCCCACCATCTGGTACGAAGCTGCTGCAGCTGACGGTGTCGCCGCCCCTGCGTCGTCGATCCCAGACAGTTGAGGAATGTGATCCGTCATCGACCCAATGCTCGCCGACAGCCCGGGAGAGGGCGGCGCAAGCGTCGTCGATGCAGGCGTCGTCTCCACACGCGCGACAATGGGAAACCCGCCATCCGTATAACCCGAGCCACGCGCAAGACGATCGAGCTTCTCGCTGAGCGACTGAATCGTGTTGATGGCGTTCAGCGCAATCACCTCGACCTCGGTCTCCATGGCGTCGGTCACGTTGACGCCGTTCCAGATGTACTCGGTCTTGCTGTCCAGATACGGCAGCCCGGAGAAGTCAATGACGAGATCGTAGATGCCCTTGTGCTCGAGCGCGTCTGCGATCGTCTTTGCCACCAGGATCGACAGCATCACAGGCACCGAGTACGTCAGCGTGCCCGTAAGCTCAAACATGATGACGGCAAGCGAGACGGTGGTGCGGGTGACGCCGGAAAGCGCAGCTGCTGCGCCGACCATTGCGTAGACGCCGGGGACGATGCAAGCCGAGTCGGAAGCAGGACACCAGCTGAAGAAGCCGGCTTCTGGGTGAGTCCATTGAGCGTACTGAACCAGCAAGCCGACAATACGGCCGAAGCACGCACCCACGGCCAGCGTCGGGATGAAGATACCAGCGGGCAGCTTGATGCCGAAAGTGATGATGGTGAGCAGACCTTTCAGGACCATGGCGCACAGGATGGCCACGACGAGCGGCCCAATCTGTGAAGGCTGCGAGACGCACAGCCCTTCCAGCGACTCGTGCTCGTGGCACTCGCTGAAGAGGTCCGCGATGAGCTCGACACCGCCCATGCGCGTGTAGCCGTTGAAGAAAGAGAAAGCAGCCGAGACAACGGTGATGACGACCACCTCGAGGATAGGATGACGAGCCATCCAGGTCTTTGCGCGCACATTCTTGGCCCAGAACATGTTGAGTTTGGTGAAGTAGGCGCCATAGAGCCCACCAAAGATGCCGATCAGCACGAAGAAGAGCACCTCGTAAAAATGCCAGTCCTTGTCATAGGTGACTTGGAAGAGCACGATCTTGCCGGTGCCGAACGGATCGATGGCGCGCAGAGTGGCAGCGGCGACCATGGCGCAAAAGAAGGAGCGGAACATGACCTTGCTTGGGAAGTAGTAGCTCACCTCCTCGAGCGAGAAGAGGACACCGCCGACGGGAGCGCCAAACGCGACAGCGACGCCGGCTGCACAGGCGCACGAGAGCATCTCGCGACGCTTGCCTTCGTTGTTCTCGTACTTGGGAAAGACGCGGCAGACAATGTTGCCGACGCACGACGCAATGTGCACAAAAGGACCTTCCTTGCCGAGCGAGAGACCAGAGGCGACGGATAGCGTGAGACCGACCGACTTGGTGAAGAGAGTCCAGAAGCCAAGGTATCCGTGGATGACAAACCCGCTCAAGATGCACTTGACCTCGGAGATACCAGAGCCGGTAGCAAAGTAGAGCACCTTTCTAGGGAGGATGGCATTCTGAGCGCGGTTCTCGTTGGCGAGTCGAGCATAGTTCCTCGATGCGGCACGATCTGCCCTCTCGGTGGCGTCAGCAGCAGCAGAGGTGGAGCGAGATGCTTGACCGCTGTGCTGCTGGCCGAGCAGCGCTGTAGTCTCTGTAGGTTCGTTGTCCGTATCGTGTCCATCTTGCGATTTGGAGGCGGATTTCTGGTTGAGAATGGTGGCAGTGGGTGAAGCTGCGTCCCTATGCTTGAGGTAGAGTTCGCTCGAGGTGAGGTAGATGGTGAGGATGCTGGCAATGGACGCCCAAAGCACAGCGACAGCAAAGTACATGGCATAGCTGGCGGCCCAGTTCTTGTGCTGGATGGAGCCAAACTTCTGGCCCCAGGTGATCCAGCCAGGACAGTCTTCGGTTTCCGAGTCGATCGGGGTGAGTGTAGTGGCAAGCAAGGTGGTGTTGAGGGCGTTTGCAGAGGAAGCGGCCCACTTGGACCAGGCAGGACTGCCAGCGACGGGTGCAGCCCAGCCGCTGAGGATGCGGTTGCCCTTGCCGATGCCCGACAGCATGGAGTGGAAAGCATCAGCTGGAGAGGACGAAGGTGGGGCAGCGTCGGACAGGAAAGGCGTGCGGTATGACCAGGCAGAGGTGGCAAGGGAAGGATGATCCCAATCGGGAGATCCACCGTAGGGGCAACAGAAACGCTTTGCCAGCCTCCAGTCTCGTGCACAGTAGCCGTCCTTGAGATCGAAGAGTACAGCCTCGGACTTGACGATGCATCCTGCAATCAGAGCGGTGACGATTCCGGTGATGGTGACGATGATCCAGCCTTGGAGACGATCCCAGCTATTCACAGCAAAGCCGCGAATTCCCTTGAGGCTGCGAATGCGACGGAGACGGGAGCTCTCCTTGATGGCGTCGTGGATCCAGTCGATGGTAGTGTAGGACTCGTACCAGACGCGGATGCCGTTGCCACCAGAGCCGGGCAGGTTCATCTCGTCTTCGAACTTGGCGTCGTCGTAGGAGCGAAGTTTGTACTTGCGACGCCGGCGAGAGCCAGGACCGCCTTGACCTGTGAGACCGCCGTAGAAGGAGCGAATGGGGCTGAGGGGTTCTACGAGGGAAGCCATTGAAGGTGAGCCAGAGAGGGCGCCAGGGATGGCTTTGGAGAGGAAGCCAAGACGCGAGGCGGCTGGCGAGGTGGCTCCGGTCTCGGACGACTCGGCGTGTGGGGGCACAAAGAGGGCAGAGAGACGCCTGACTTCCGACTTGGCCGACATGGTACGTCTGCCTGCTAGACGAGGACGAGCGGTGCTAGGAGCCGATCGAAAGCCATGCTGACGTTGCGACTGGTCTTGATCTTCGTCGCGAGCTGTGTTGGTGGGGCGAGTCGAGATGGAGAGGCCCGAGTTAGGAGGAGGAGCAGTGTTGGCGTTATCGTGGCCATCGGAGCTTGTATGCGCTGTGTGGTCGTGGTGGTGGTCCGCCATGGTTGCTGTCTAGCCAGCGCACTGTTGCGACTGGTCTAAGTAGGAAGGGATGGTCGAGATGGAGGTAGCAAGGCAAGGTGGTCTTGAGAGAGGCTTGACGAAAGGCTCAGCGAGCTTTCCAGCTTTGAGCGGCCTCTCTGTCTTCCCACACCAAGCTAAGCTCAAGCAGCAGCAGCAGCAGCAGCAGCAGCAGCAGCAGCAGCAGCAGCAAGAACAGGAATAGAGGAGAGAGCGGCGCATGCATTCAATGATACACTCACACTCAACATCACACTTGACTGAGCTCTTCGCTGGACGCGCCAAGCTTGCCCCTGCAGCAACACCCTTTTCCCTTTTTTTTTCCCCCCCTCCACAAGAGAACAAGAACAAGCCTCGGCGCTTGTCATGTGTATTAGAAAATAAAGCCAAGTCGTCGACTTATGTACAGAAGTCAGCGTCAGTTATTCAATACTCAAATATGACTTATGACACTCAGCGCTGAGTGTTGAGACTTGTACCTGAGCCAATAAGATCGTGGCCTCATGTTATCCGAAGTGGGAAGGCCCAAGCGTCGCGTCTTGATATCTCCCGATTGGTTCCAACACTCACCGCTGAGTGTTGGGCTTTGTAGAGTGATGTACTCGAGTACGAGATGAATGCCTGATCTGTATGACAAATCCAACAATGTGAAGCATGTGTGTGCATTTCTGTTGTGGCTTTTTTATTAGCGAGTATTTGGGAGCCCGTCGTCGTCTTGATGGACTCTGCAGTCGAGTTGGTGGTGATGATGATGGTGGTGAGAGGTTTTGGTACGACTTGTCTCCACAGGCTCAGTTGTACTTGGGTCCAGACCTGGAATAAAAAAATTTCATTAGCACGTGACTGAAAATAATGCTGAATAAGCATGTGTCGATGTGATTGGGACCAAAAACTGTCCAATATGAGTCGATTCCTGAGATCAGTCTGATGGTAGTACTTGTCCTCACAATCAGGCACAGGCCGCTCATTGCTGTTTAAGTTAATGAAATTGATTGCCATTTAACCTTATCTGGCTACCCCACCTTTCTTTGCCAGTCTCCGAGCCCGAAACAAGCAACCATGGCCTCGTACGACCCTCTCAACAGCAGTCAAAGCTCGCAACAGCGCCTGGATACACTTGCACACCTTCCAGGCTTCCTTCGAGAGCATGTGAGGTCATTGCAGCCCATTGACATCGACTCCATGCCCAATATCTGTGACTTTGGCTCCGCCTCATCACTGTTTTGCTTCCCCTCCTCCTCGCCGCTGCCAAGAGCTCTGATTTCCTTCCCCAGCCCATCTCCATCGCCCGCGCCACCTCAGCCTTTGTTTTGTAGGAAAGTGAGCCAAAGACCTGGCTGACATTGTTGATCGGGGAGATCGGCGACTGTCTGGGCTTAGCAGTTCCTGACAGTGGTTGTCGGTACCAATAATCTGGAGTATGAACTTGGAATTAGTTATCTCAGGTGTGTATCACTGATATGATTCCAGTGGCATAATAATGCAGGGAGAAATAATCCTTTGTGAGCCTGGTTGATGATGGTCTGGTAGCTTGGACTTTGCAACTTGCCAAAGGTAAGTACTATGTGGCTGAAGGTGCTGTATTGGGATAATAGGCACCTATAACCAAGTTAACAGTAGAGGAAATCAGGTTTAGATTCGATAAGTTCATCATCCGTCGATACAGTACATGGTCATCTTATATATATGCGACAGGTGAGCCTACTGGTGTCTCCAGCTTTCCTCCTGCACATTCCCCTTCTCAGTGTTGCCTTCCTGTTGTCGGTACAGACAACCTGTGTTTTGTGCAGGCAACCTGTGTTTGTTGTAGCTTGCTCCGACCATCCCATGATCTCCTCCTCTCTGACTCGAGTTCCAGGCTCCTTATTGGCTGCCAAGGATGGCCACACCCGATTGGTCCATGGGCTCAACCAATGATGAGGTCGGTCATGCCAGGTCGGTGCCCATCCTTGGTTGTGTTCAGGTAAAGTCATGCAATCAACTGGTTGTCGTGCAGGCCTGTGTAGCCAATGAATTGTCGGCGCCTATAAGTGCCTCTCCCTTGGGAGCCTTGGTCATTCATCGTCAGGTCTGTCCAGACCTCCTCAAGCGAGATTGGTCCCCTCATTGGCTCCAGTAGTGAGCCAATAACAAGTGAGTGGTGAGTATTGGAAGTGAGTGGTGAATGTTGTTTATCACCGCACTGTATGTGTTCCGTGTGCCAAGTCTGTGTTGTCTGCTCAGAAAATGCATTGTCTGCGCCGACAATGCCAAGTGTGTGGTGAGACAGGTTCCTGCTGAAATGGTGAAGTAAGATCGCTTCGGATTTTCCAACATGTTTGTATCAGGTTCTCAAGCATCACATACATCACAATATCAAGCATCTCAAGCATCATCTCGTTCCAAGTCTGTGCAGTCTGATACATCAAAGAATGGCCATGAACATTGGGATCCAGCTGGTATCGATGTTCTGATCACAGCTGTGCATGGCAATAATCCCTGGAAGCATTGGAACAACAAGCAGAAGGGCGAGGCATGGCTGAAGGTGCTTGAGGAGGTCAACTACATTGCTCGCAAGCAGGGCCGCAAGGAGTGCTCATTGTTGGGCATCAAGGCCAAGTGGAATGACATCTCGAAGGCTTGGAAGCACCAGGTGGCCTTGAGCAAGCGTCTGTCTGGCGTTATGGAGACCACGAGCAAGATGGAGCAGAAGATCGACGAGGTTCTTGCTGCCGACTCGGCTTCTTCGGTCTGGCAGCCTTCCAAGACGGCAGCAGAGGCCTTTCGCCGCCGTATCACCCAACAGTCAGGCAAATCGATCATCTTGGCAGCCTCTCAGTCGATCTCATTGTGCTCAGAATGGTCTTCTCAGGAACAGGCCTTGCAGGAGCACTCTTGAACCGCAGAACAGTCCCAGCCAACAGAGTGGCTGCAGGCATTGGATGCAGAGAGCGATTCTTCAATGGAGGTGCTTGTGCCCACTCGGAAACAAAGCAGGAATGTGAATCACAATCTATTCGAGGCTATCATGGCCAACGACAAGCTCATGCAGCAGGAGGAGGCTGCTCATCAAGCCAAAGAGTATAACATTGCTCGCGATCAGCTGCAGGTGCAGAAGGAGCTAGGCTCAGCCTTCCTCGAGCACATGAAGACGCAGTTGACTGTGCAGGAGACGGTGTCGACATTGCAGGCCGAAGTTGCAACGCTCTCCTCCAAGTTCAACTCGATGAATGCCAATGTCTCTCAGATTGTCTCGATGCTCACGGCTTTGGCTTTGGCTTTTGGGTCAGGCTCTTCTCATATGATGGCAACTGTTGTTGAGGAACCCACCACACCACGGGCTCAGCGCGGCATCTCCATCGACAGCTCTGAGTCGATCACACCCACGTGCTTGCCAGTCAGACACTGGACCAGTCAAGCACCTTCCAAGTCACGTGGGCCCACAGGTTTGTTCAGTAACTAGTTTCATTGCAATGTATATACATGACTTCTATCAAAGATCGAGATCGACTTGAGTGGCTTCGTTGAGGTCTGAATGAGCGTCAGCATCCTGAGATGAAGCAGGTGTTGGAGCCGGATCGTGCCAAACCCTGATCGACAAGAAGTACTCCTGGATGCTTGGTGGTGAGCACACCATTGACATGCTTATCTGATTGCCAGCAAGGCAAGTCTTGGCATTCCATAGAAGCACTCCCACCATCCAGTCTCACCCACATGGCATCAGTCCTGTTCGTTGCCACTGTTTATCCCTGAATCGACTCCATTGCATCGAGACCATGCCAATGCCCCACTCAACTGTGATCCTGTACTTGCTCATTATCCGATTGAAAGCATCCTGCCGAGCATTGACAAGGTTGCCTCCGAATGGAGAGATGATGGCAGCTGAGACGCCGTAGGCTTGATCACCGTACAAGTACCTCTGCTCGCCATCCATGCCCTTTGCTGATCACTTGGCCCAGTCTGTGACAAGTGTTTTGATTACCATGTGAGCATCATGCCGGCGCCTGTCAAACGGCCTCAACACAAACAGCAGACTGTCAGGAGTAGCAATGAACTAATATTTCAAAGCATGAACCTGCTTGTGGCCGTTGTAGGCGTTTTCATGGTCGACTATCGGCCTCGCGATTGGCCTGACCGTCCCATCAACTGCACCCCAGAAGCCTGGTATCCCCATCTTATGCCTAATGGCCTCGGCGTATGCATCCAGACGCCATGGCTGAATGATATGATTGGCTGGCTCTGTCACATCGAGGAGGAACCACCACGTCCGGAAGAGGTATGAGCTCACTTTGTGGATGATTTGGCTGCATCAGCTTTGAGACCAGCCGAACTGGCCCTTGAGGGTGTACAGTTGGGTTCCTCTCAACCAGGCGAGCAGCATGGGGAGCGCAGTCTTGCTATCGATCACATCCTGCACAGATGTATGCACAGGCTCAGGCAATTGTAATGATGGATGTATTGCTTCGAACTCTGTGATTGTGAGGCCAAAGAAGGACTTGAAGTGCACATCATCAAGCTGAGCTTTGATTGAAGGGTAAAGCTGGGGTCCTAGCTGTGTTGGAGCTTGCCTGGTGAGAGCTATGATCACAGCAAAGAGGTGTTGGCGGCGTCGTCAATGTCCCTGCATGAGGAGGTGTTGTTGGCCTGCAGGATCATGACAAGAGAGCTCCGCTTTGGGACAGGAAGGCTGCAGAGGCTCCGCTTCGGGACAGAGAGGTGGGATATGGGCCGATTAAGGTTAAGGAACGGCTGATATGGTGGTAGTACTCACACCTCAAGGTGATCACAGGCAATTCAGTCGATTCTCACTCACTTTCAGGCCAGGCACACACCTTTGAGATACTCAATGAGCAAAACCAGCTTGCATTTCTCGGATCCAAGCAGGAAAGGGTGAGCCCATCCAGATGAGTTGTCTCCACAAGTTCAGTAGCTTTGGGCGACAGAGACGAGAGTCTCAACAGACTTGAAGCAAGTCGATTGATGCACCTTGTGCATATTTTCAAATGCCAGCATGAAGCCGGTGGAGATGACGAGCGGCCAAATACTCACTATTTACTGTATTGATTTTTATTTTATTTTTTTGGTCGTTGGTCAAGGATGAAAGCCTTGCTGGCCTCAAACGAGGCATGAAGCCACTTCGGATCGCCTTCCGCTTCGTAACCCCACTTGCTGCGGCTTTCTCCTGATCTATTTCCAGAAACCTCACGACGGCTTGCTTCCGATCGCGATCGGATAGCGCCCGAGAAGCAAACGATGTTGGGCGGCGCGCGGTGGTCTGTGAAGAGTCAAGCATTAAAACACAAAGGAGAGGATACAAATACAAGGTTGAAGTCGATCGGGATGGTCCGATCCCGAAGACGACTTTGAGGAAAGCGTGGGAGTTTACTGATCCGCTTCGCCATTCGGGTAGACCTCTTGCTCTCGGTCCACTTCGTGAAGCACCGCCATGAACCTGAATAAAAACGTCGAAGTGCACATAAAAGAGTCAGTTCCATCCGTGATCAGCATAGTCAGACTGGCATCAACACTTACGTCGATGCTTGAGCGAGACCTAGCTTGCGCATGTAGAACGCCTGCTCCGCTGCCAAGTTGAGATGCTGCTTGGTGGTTTCAAACGAGTTGGCTAGCGTGCCTAGCTTTGCAGCGAGTTGTGCATAGTGTCTCTCCTTTGTCGTAAGCGACGCTGCGTTTGATGACACTTGTGGGATCATGGTTTGAGATCGTGGCGAGCCGAAGCGATGGTGATGGTCAAGATCAAAGGCGTGTTTTGGGTGACGACGATGGCAGCACGCCAAATCGGACCCTGAGCCGAAAAATGCGACGCGTCTCAGAGAGAGACCAACACCTCTCTCTCGCCCTTTGCGTGATGCGCTGCTGCCGCCCGATTTCATTTTCGAAATAACGTTACCGATTTTATTGTTCTTTTACAAAGTCACACAGCCGCTCTGCAGCCTTGACAAAGACGCGAGCGATCCTCTCCGTGCGAAATTTGAGCTTTTTTGTGACTTTAGAGCAGCAGTTGGTGGGGAGAGCTGGAAGAAGGGCGTCGCGTGCCTTCGTATCGGAAGACAGCAGCTTTATTGTTGTCTCCTCCTTCCTTCCCTTCCTATCATCACCTGGCCGAGGTTGGTCAGCATTCCGACTCTCTGACTGCCAGGATGGACACAGCCACAATGGAGCCCGTCAGCCCAATGGCCAGCTCCAGCTCCAGCTCCAAGCCTGACTCGGCTTCGACGCCAGCGCAGTCACGTTCGCCCATCGTGCTCTCCGAAGCGTGGAAGCAACTCCATCTCAGCTCGCCTTCCCTCTCCTCTTCTCATATCGCCACTTCATCGTCGTCAACACCTGGAAAGCACCCCGCATCGCAATCGAAGGGCGACAACCACCACGACGACGATGCCGACTCTTCCGATGACGGTTTCCTTTCGGACCACAGCGAGGAGCTCCATCCCGAGACTGGCTTCGACCCTTTCCTTGCCGCCACTCGCAGAGCCAGGCAGCATTCCGCATCATCGAATCTGACGCCTCAACCAGCAAACCCTGCTATCTCGCCTTCCACGTCTGGCTCCTCTCCTGCCACTTCCAACGAGATGGTAGCTACAACTTCGAGCGAAGCACCGCACAAGCAACACGCCGAAGACGAGGCTCAGCAGCAAGCTTACAGATGGTCGCGCATCGCAAAGTACTGGAGCAAGGTCGTCGACGAAGTCATGCTCAACCCCAAACAGGGCTCAAAGCAAGGCATGATCGATCTCAGCGACAAGAATATCACCGACATTCTCCCCACCATCGCAGATCTTTCCCGCTTTGTGGCCCTCCCTCCTCCTCGATACGACCGCGACGACGACTCGGAAGGACGAGCTTCTCCCGAACCTCAAAGCTTGCTCCAATCCAAGTCAGGTGGTCTCGTCCGTCACGAATCCTACCTCGCTCCCTTCAGTGCCAACATCCACAACGACTCGGCTTCTTCGCGACCCAACAATGCTTCGGTCAAGCGCACCTTGTCACGCAGCCAGTCGGCCTTCCAGCCCAGTCTGAACCGAGCTCAGTCCTTCGCTCGCACTCAAAGTGCCATGAGCACGCTCAGCTCGCGTTCCGCAGGCTCCTACCGCGACCATCGCGACCGTCAGGCCACGCTCAGCATCTTCCTCAGCTCCAACGCTCTCACTCGCCTGCCCAGCGCCCTCTTCCAACTCCAAAACCTTCGCGTCCTCTCGCTTCGTTCCAACAAGCTCAAGCTCCTTCCGCCCGCTATTGGCGATTTACACAACCTCTCGGAGCTGCACATCTCCCACAACGAGCTACAGTATCTCCCTGCCGAGATCCTCCGTCTCAAGCTCGAGGTGTTCACCTGGTTCCCCAATCCGTATTTTGTCAAACCACCCAAGACGGGCGTGCTCACCGTTCGACCTCTCTTGTGCCACCGTGCAGCTCGTATTCGCCAGCAACACTCGCTCAACAAGCTCGCAGAACTCGATGACATTGACGAGGCCGACGACGCCTCTTCCACTACGCCTGTCCGGAACGAGCACGACATTGGAGCCGACGGTGTCGCTTCCATCCCCGTATCGCAGCAGCCTCCGCCTCTCATTCGTGCTCCTGCGCCCAGCTCCGCTCGTAATCCGAGGCAGTTCGACCGCACTCGTTCGGATCTGCAGGTGGAAGGCTTCCTGGCCAGAGGCATCGATCAGCTTCGAGGCGGCAGCTTCGCTTCCATTAGCGAGCAGGATCAGGACGCTGACGGCAGCAGCGACGATGGCGAAACCACTGCCAACACCACTGATGCAGGAGACAACACCGTCAATGCGGCTGAGCCGCCTGCGCCGTCAGAAGCTGCACCAAACGCAGAAGATGAGCAGGAGCGACAACGTCAGCGCATCCTCGAAGCTGCTTTTGAAGACGAAGACACCGCCGACCTGTTCGACATGACGCCTTCCACAGAGCAAGGCGCTTCCACCCGCGGCAAAGTGGCTGGTCGATCTCGTGTGCTCGGCAGCAAAAATGTCTCGGGTGTTCCCAGCTTGCAAGAGCTCTGCATTCGTAAGCTCTTGAGCCCCTACGATGTAGCTGAAGCCGAGGCGCAGGGCATCGCATCGCCCTTCCTGTCTCCCATCGTACACACTTCGGGCGGTCCTCTGCGTCGACGAAGTAGCAACACCAGCCGCAGCAACTCGCGCACGGGGACTCCGCTCTTTGAAGCGCAGCTACGCAATCGCACCACGTCGTTCGGCTCCAACGCCTCGCGCACTAAAAGCTTCAGCTCCAACGGTGGACCCGAAGACAGCAAGTTCAGCAAAAGGGTGCCTACTTTGCTCGAGGCGTACGAGAATGGTACGCTGCAGAGCTTGGTCGGAGAGCTGGGCCATGGACTTGTACCAATGCTCGAAGCGGCCCGTCGCAGTGCCACGCAGGATTGGGGCACAAGAGCCAGGATGCGCAGCAATTCTGCCGCGGCTGCCAAGAGGAACGGTTGGGCGCGCACCCAATCTGCTGTGGATGCCTTCCCCACCGCTGAGGTCAATGCCAGCGCCGACATTGCACAAGCAACGAAGGGCCCTGTCGCAGCATCGCGCGATGAACAAGACGAGTCTTACGACGTGTTTGGCGGCGTCGACGTGCCGGGATCGCTGGACCGCGGCGATGATGCATGCTGCAACCCGTGGTTCTCGCGCTGCCCCAACCCAAAGCACTGCGAAGAGAGACTGCGCGAGTCGCAGTCGTCTCAGGGCGTCAAGCGCACCGGCGACATTGCGCTGCACCGGGGCAAGCGTGGGTTTGGATCCACCAGCAGCGTGTCGAGCCTCGGCACCACATTGGGAGGCGGCAAGGCCGAGACAGGGTCGGTTGACATGGAGAGGGCATCATCGACAGCCGCGAGCTCCGACAGCGGCGCAGCCCCCGCGTCACCCTTGTCGTCTTCAGCGTCGTCTTCAGTGGGTACGGTGGCTGGCTTTGGCTCGGTGTCTACGTCTTCGATGCCGTCGCGGCCTGAATCACAGGTCGGTGTTGGTGGTGGCGGGTTTGCGGGTCAGCACGTTAGGTTTGCACCGCACTCTCAGAGAAACTTGACAACGTCGGGGCTGGGCGGTCGTTCATGGTCTTCTTCGCGGCCAGCGCTGGGAGCAGAGCGTGGTATGGCAAGACCAGTGAGCACCAACTTTGTACGTGGCTTTTCCAGCTCGTCTGCGCTCTCGGCTTCGGGACTGCATCGAAGCACGTCTTTCGGACCGAATGCAGAAGAAGCACCGGAGCGAGACTGGCCTCTGAGCGAGCAGGAGCATCGACAGGCGCCCGTATTCAGCCAGGCGGGCGAGACGCGGCTCGAGTGGATCTCGCACATTGGCGGAATCCGTGTGGCCAAGCTGGGAGAAGCGCAGGTCGAGCTCGAGGAGGATCTCGGCACTTGGCCTGCTTCAGCAGCAGCTGCAGAGGGAGCAGCGGATGGAGCTGCAACAGCATCGTCGTCGCAGCCGAGTCTGCTCGGAGCCATGGGAGGGTTCGAGAACAAAGACCTGCTTCCGATCCTGTGGCGAGGATGCAGTCGCGGCTGTCTCGACTTTCTGGTTTGAAGGAGTGTGACTTGCCGCAGTTAGCATAACTTATCATTTCACTCGGCAACATCAGGGCAGCAGTCGCAGTTTCATGAGAGAACGACGGGAAGTGATGCGTTGCAGCCGTTCGCGTTGCATTCGCATCGTGTGGGACAGTGTGTGTTGATGTTGTTGATTAGGTTCGCCGGTTAGTGAAGGCCCGCTGTGCTTATCTCTGGTTGCTGTCGGTGATGGTGTGCTGTCGCTGCGGGTGTTGTGCAGCTGTCAACCCCAAAAAGAGCTGTTCCGAGGATCCGAGTGGCCGATTCTCTTTGAGTTTGGAACTTGGCTCGCGCACGGTTTCTGAGTTTTTTTGAGTTTTTCTCGGTAGAAAAGCGTTAAAAAGTCGAGACACAAGAAATGCTTCTTGTGCTCCCTCATCGTACCACCGACACCTCGTACAGCCCCACCGGAACCTCAGAGAGCGCTCTTGATCACAACCTCCAGGAAACCCTACATCTACGATCGTACATCCTCACCAAAACAATCGACTGTAACACCACCATGACCTCAACCGCAACGACCTCCTCCACGCAAAACGGAGCGGGCGGGCAGGCGCAGACGTCGCCGGTCTTGCCTCCCAATGCCTCGCGCCTGCCGCAGACCGCGCAACTAGATGCGCTCCTCACGATCATTCGGGACGCCTCTACACCCCGCTCTGACTTTATCTTCTACTCGGACCGGATCATCCGCCTGCTCGTCGAAGAGGGTCTCAACCACCTGCCCACCGTTCCCTCGACCGTCATGACACCCACAGGCTTTGAGTACGCGGGCGTCTCATTCCAAGGCCGAATCTGCGGCGTATCCATCCTCCGCGCGGGCGAAGCGATGGAAGCGGGCCTGCGCGAGTGCTGCCGCAGCGTGCGCATCGGCAAGATCCTCATCCAGCGCGACGAAGAGACGGCCAAGCCCAAACTGTTCTACGCCAAGCTACCCGAGGACATTGCGGAGCGGTGGGTGCTGTTGTTGGATCCGATGCTCGCAACGGGCGGTAGTGCGATCAAGGCCGTCGAAGTGCTCATTGAGCACGGGGTCAAGGCGGAGCGCATCCTGTTTTTGAACTTGATCGCGAGCCCCGAGGGATTGGGCAACATGTATGCAAAGTTCCCCCAGGTCAAGGTCATCTCAGCATGGGTGGACGACCGGCTGGACGAGAAGAGTTACATCATTCCCGGCTTGGGCGATTACGGCGACCGATACTACAGCGGTTGATGTCAAAGGCGACCTCTCGAACTGGAATCTGGAATCTTTATGTCGCGCTCTATATCCCAATATATTATCTATGCTGTTCAATGCTTGCTCGCTCGACGGATGCTTCGCACAGACTGGTCCGGTGTTGAATGTCCTGCTGCCGTACGGCGGGTATCTTTTCATATGTTGGATGATCAGACAAACTTGACACCTTCGCCGTCGTCCGCTTCTGAGCCGGCAAAGATCTGTGCCTTGCCCTGCGTGCTCAGATGCTTCAGCGCCTGTCTCAGCATGGGCGTCGGCAGCTCGTAGAAGTCTGTATCGAAATCGCAAACCCAAACGTCAGTGGCGCTGCTCTCTTTCCGTGTCCAATTCGAGACGAAACATACCTTGACCGTGCACCAGCTCGCCCTGACTCAACTCGAAGAGCGTCATGATGCTTTTGTTCTGGCCGGTCGCCATGACCCAGTCATAAATCGCATCGGCCCACTGAACAGGTGTCTTCCAGTACACGAACACTTTCGCATCATTACCACTTCCCGCTGTTCTCGGCTTTGCTGCTGGCGCAAGCTGCTCCTCCCACGCCGCCTGTTTATGCTCCACCAAGTTGGCTAGAATCTGGCGTATCGACTCGGGCGACAGCGCGCGCTGTATTGACCGATTCGCGAACAGCATCCTGTGCGGATCCCCCGCGTCTCCAACTTCAGAAGACGGCAGCGGGGATAGGCTGAATATACGATGGTGTCGACAGTAGTCCAAAATGAGTGAGCGCCATTGCGAGAGCTGCTGTGCGCGCGAGACCGGATTGTGCTGGAGCGTGTAGAACGGCGGAAAGGCGTGAATTGGCGGGAAGCGGAAGCTCTGTGGATCGGAAGTGGATCCGATGGCTGACTGTGTCGCTGCCATCCTTTGGCGGGGTTCCTCCGACGTGCAGATAAGTTGCTGGTGATCAGAAGCTGTGATGATAGAGAGAGGAAGAGGAAGAAGGCTTCGTCGGGAGTCGAGTGAAAAAGGGTCCAATCGGCACTTCTGGTCCGATCGGCAAAGCTGGCCTGGCCTGAGCGCTGTTCGCTTCTTGCTTCATCTGCAGCGTCGTCTCTCACTCCCACCAAAGCAAACAACCCTCGGTCCGGTGGCTCTTGGCTTCATTTCGCTGTACACGCCGTTTTCGCTCGGCGCGGTCGACAGACCCAAGGCAAGGCTACATTCAAGACCATCATCTACTCTCTGCAATCACATATTTGACGCTACAGGCACCGAAGCAAAAGAGAGAGAGAGAGCTTTCTTTGCGTTTGGTTGGGATGCAGTCACGCGGGCTGTCTGACTCTGGCTCTGGCTCGGCCAAGGAAGCCTTGCAGCTGCGTTCTTTATTTTTATTTTTATTTTTTTTTATTTTTTCAGGTGGGAAAAGGAAGATCAGCCAATCATTGCTTCTCTGTGCTTTTTCGACCCATCCAAAAGGGACGCGTTTGTCGAACTCCATTTTCATGCAGTGCAGCAGTCTTGTCCATCGCCGCGCCGCGACGGAAGGGCCGCTCAACTCAAACTCAAAATTGTAAACCGGCTTGGGCGTTTGCGCTCTGTCTCTCTGCTCCAAGCCGGCGAAAATCAACAGAATGGCGCGCTTCAATCGGCCCCCCTTTTTTTTTTTTTTTTTTTTTTTCTTTTTCTTTTTTCTTTTTTCTTTTTTTTTTTCTTCTTCTTCTTCTTCTTTGACGGATCATCTCCACACTCTCGTCTCTTGGCGATCAACCATCACCATCTTCACATCGCCCATCCACTTTCCGACAATCATCGAGAGTGGAGCAGGCTTGACTTTATCGCAACTTGCAAAGAGCTCTTCACCTCAGCTGGACGAAACCTTGCTCGTTACGGACTCGAACTTCTAGGCACTCACCCGGATCAAAACACCTTTGCGACAATGCCACCATCACAGCCGCCTCCTCATCATCAACAACGATCTCCACCGGGAGCTTCTTCTTCCTATCATTCATCACGAAGCTACCCTGTATCGCCATCCGCAGGTGGAGCTGGTGGTGGCTCAGCCGGCAACCACCCTCTGCCGCCCCTCAGACCGCCTTCTCGCACCTCGATCGACGATCCAGCGCGAGACCGTTGGAGGCCACCACCTCCAGCTACAGCTCCTTCGCCTCGATCCGATGTCATGAACATGAACTCTCTTCTCGGTCCTCCTGGTGCTCCAGAGTCGGATCCTAGACACATGATGTACGAACGCGAACGCGAACGCGACAGAGCACCACGCAACGATCGCGAACGCGAGTGGGAATGGGAACGAGAGCGAGAGCGCGAACGAGAGCAATGGGAGAGAGAACGCGAGAGAGATCGCGCCCGTGCAGGGCCCGTCTATCCTGGTGGTCCCTCTTCTCGCACTGCGCCTCCTCCTCCAACTCATCCCAGCGGCGCCGGTCGTCGCTCTCCCATTCCTCCCTACGGTCACCCGTCTACAAGCCCATCTTCTCAGTCCGCGCCTCCTCGACGCAAGTGGAGCGACTCGGACGATGCGGCCTCAGCCTACCACAGAGAACGCGAATGGGAGCGCGAGAGGGAATACGAACTAGAACGCGAACGCGAGATGCGATGGAGAGCTTCTCAACGACCTGGTGGCGGCCCGGACATGCCACCTGCACAGCACGGTCGCGCTCCCAGCGGCGAGATGCGGTACGCCGTCGGTGGTCCACCCCCTGGCGTGCCCGGCGAGCCTTCTCGCAGTCCCCGCGACCCGTACGCCGCTTCTGTGCCTATCCGCAGAAGCCCTGTCCCCGGTCACGCCAGCCGCTCCGGTCCCGTCAGTGGTCGCGTTCGAGAGCCAAGCGCAGATGTGCCCCTCGCTGCCATGGGTCCCGAGAGTTCTCCTCGTCATGCACCCTATCTTGGCGCAGGCGGCCCCTACGACGATCCAAGGGCTGGATCCATGCCTCCAGCAAGCCACGCTGGCGGTATGTTGCCCCCCGCTGTCCGCTCGCCCGAACGCATGCGTGCTCCCCTCTCCTACGGCCCTTACGACGGTCCCATGTCCGAGCGCGAGCTCATGCAGCGCGACCGCGAACGCGACCGCGAGATGATGGCTGGCGATCGATACGGCCGTCGCATGCACGGCGAACCCATGATGATGGACGACCCCATCTACGATCGCTACGGACCACGAGGACCTCCTTCTGGGCCCCTCGGCCCGCCGTCGTCCAAGTCTGCCAGCGGCAGAGCGTACGACGACCGCGGTCCTCCGCCTCCGCTCCCCTACCCGCCTGCCAGCCCAACACAGAGCCGCGACGGCGATCGACGCAAGGACAAAGTCAAGCCTGTCGGCTCGCAGCCCGGTGTCAGTGCCAATGCCTCGCGCGAATCGTCCGTTCCGGCACAGTCTCGTCCAGGTGGCTATGCTGGTCGTGCGGATGAACGCGCTGGACCTCTGCCGCCTCCCCACTTTGACCCGGAGCGACACCCGCGCTCTGGGCCCCCGCCGCCTATGGGCGCTGTGCGCGAATCTTCAGCAAAGCTCGACTCGGTGCCGCCGCGACGAGCCCCGCTTTCGCCGAGTGCGGAGCGTGGCGTTCCGTTCCGCGACGGACCAGCGCATCGTGGTCCGTCCATGCCGCCGTACGGAGGTCCACCCACGGATCGAGACCTGCGCGAGCGCGAGATGGCGATGCAGCGAGAGCGCGAGTTCGAAGCCGAGCACGAGCGCGAGCGTCTGCGTCAACGGGAGAGGGAGCAGCGAGAACGCGAACTCGAGCTCGAGCGCGAAAGAGAGCGCGAGATGGAGCGCGAACGCGAACGAGAGCGGCTGCGCATCGAAGAGCTCGAGCGCGAACGACAGCGCGAGAGGGAGAGGGAGCTCGAACGCGAGCGAGAGGAGGAAAAGGCGCGAGAGAAGGAGAAGGAGCGCGAGCGTAGAGAACGTCGGCGCGAGAAGCAGCAGGCTGAGAAGATGGCTGTGTTGGAGCGCGAGAAGGAACGCGAGTTTCAAGCCCAAGCTCAAGCGCAGGCTCAGGCACATGCTCATGCCGCTGCGGCGGCGGCGGCGGCTGGAATGCACCCAGGTGCACTAGGCGAATTGCCACCGCACATCCGCCCCCCGCCCACCAGCTTGGAGGAAGCGCTCATCGCTACGGCGCAGCAGCAGGCGGCCGCGTACGGTCGCCCGCCGAATATGGCTGATTTCCACGCTGCTGCGGCGGCGATCGGGTATCCGCCCGGGATGCCGCTGCCGCCGGCGATTCATCCGGCCATGTTTGGCGGGATAGGGCCTGGTGCGGAGGCGATGCAGCATCAGCCGCATGTGATCCGCGATCCGAATGCGGGGCCGAGGGTGGATAGCGAGCCTGTATGGCTGTACTTGGAGCTGTGTGAGCGCGACGAGTCGATTAGGCGGGCGGAGCGGTTGCCGCTGGATGTGTTGGGAGAGGAGAAGGAGGAGGGTGGTGCTGCGAACGACGACGACGACGCCGCTGCTGCCGCTTCCGACGCTGCAGCCGAACCCGCTGCTCGGCCAAGCGACGAGGCGGCGTTCAAGACGGACCCCACCTTCCCCGTCGTCTCCGCCCCCATCGACCCGCTCCCGCGCCACCTGATCGGAATGGACAAAGGCCGCCCAGTCCGCCACCTCGGCTCGTGGATGTACGACCCCACCGTCGACCCGCTGTTCCCCGCCGAGCTGCTCGCGCGCAACGTCGGCTCGACGCTCGAGGTGCGTATCCCGGGCGACCTGCTCACCCGCGGCGCGGGAGGGCCGAATTGGGACGCGTACAGACGGCTGGAAGCCGAGTGCCTTGCGCGCTGCGAGGTGGGCGAGGTGCTCAAGGAGCTCTTTGAGGGAGAAAGGGGGAGGAGGGCGCTGGGTGAGGATGGGGGAAGTGGGTGGAAGTTGGGGTGGAGGGGGAAGGAGCATGCGCGGATGAGTTTGGAGATGCGCATCGAGGAGAGGGTTGCTGAGGGGGTGTTGTTTGGCGAGCGGGTTGGGAGGGATCGTGCGGAAGGTGAGAAGGGCGAGAGTGTTCAAACCGGTGATGGTGCGAAGCATCCCGCACCGCGTGCTGCGGGGGCAGACTCAGCATGGCGATTCTGGCGCCTGACCCCGCTGCAGCGCCGCAAGCTGTGGGGCACCGACGTGTACACCGACGACTCGGACGTGCTCGCCATGTGCGTCCACGCCGGCTGGGTCGAGGGCCCCTCTCTCGAGTCTGAGGGTATACCTGCCTGGGTGCCGCCGGGCCGCGCCGCGCGCGCCTGGACCGGTCTCACCCCCTCCCCCTCCCCCTCCCCCTCGTCCCCCACTGCTCCACCTCCCAAGGCTACTGGGCGGAGCGCATGCGACCTCTCCGTCATCCTGCGCATCGCACCCAAACTCATCGCGTACAAAGGCTGCCAGCGCGGCGGCATCAAGTCGCGCTCCTGGGGCAACTCGCACGACGGCGTCTCGCTCGTCGTCGAGAGCGTGGAGTTGAAGCAGCCGGGCTATGCGCAGGGAAAGGGCAGGAGGGCGGCTAAGGCTAGGATTGACCAGGTGGCTGGGTGGCGGTGTGCGGTTGAGGTTGGGGAGAAGGGGGATTGGAAGAGTGTGTTGAAAGAGACGAGGGTGGTTTCGCTGGCTGCTGTTGTGGAGGGGTTGCGGGAGAAGGGGGATGGGGAGGAGGGGAGGTTGTTTTGGGAGTAGAGAGAGAGAGAGAGAGAGGAGAGCGGTTCTGGAATCAATGTTGCGTTGGATCATGAGAAGCGGTGTGTGAATGGATGGATGTGCATTGCGAATGAGCGAATTGGATGCTGCTGTGTGTGCATGGCGAGTGAGTGTTACTTGAACTTGCGCAGGGGGTCGACCTTCTTCCTGCCCCTCGTCGACGATGAGCTCTTTGTCTTCCCCTTCCCACCCTTCCCACCTTTCCCCTTACCCTTCTCATCAACCTTCCCCTTAGGCACGTACCCCTTGAACCCGCCACTCCCTCCACTTCCACCCAACCTCGCCCCTGCCGGCCCAACGATCTTAGGCACCAAATACCCCGGTACATGCTTCAAGTGCGCCTGACCCGCCCTTCCCGCCAACAACGCCTTATCGTGCTGCAAATACGCCAGGTCATCCGGGTGATCCTCAAAGTGCGCTTGCAATTTCGCACTCGTCAGAATCTCGTGCTTCAGCTCCTTCACCCGTGCCTCTCTCACCGTCGCGCGCGTGATGCTCTTCAGCGTGTCCGTGACGCGGTACCTAAACCCAGCGACTGAAGCGGCGTCGTACTTCCACTCCTGCAGCGCCCCGCCCAGCGTCGACTGCGTGGATGGCCGGGTGAGCCGCCGGAACACGGCCTCGTCCGTGCGCGAGGTCGCGCAGTAGAGGTACTTCGATCGTCCGATCTCGGACGTGGGGACGACGAAGGATAGAGAGGTGCCAGAGGAGGAGCCGCCGCGCGCGGTGCGCCCCACGCGGTGCACGTACGCATCGGTGGTGGTGGGAAGGTCGAAGTTGATCACGCACGAGACGTTGACAAAGTCGACTCCGCGGGAGACACCGTATTCGGTAGTGGAGCGTTTGTGCGGTTTTTTGCTGGAGGCTTTGTCGGTGGTTTTGCGCTTCTTGCCGCTGCCTTCCGCGTCTTGCTCCGCGTCCTCGTCGGCTTCCTCGTCATCGCCATCGTCGTCATTGCCAGCGTTGCCAACCGTCATCGGCTCGTCCGTGGCAACGATATAGTCAAACTTGCCCTTATTAAACTCCTCCACGATACTGTACCGCGAGTTGACGGGCAGTTCGGCATTGAGCACGCACGCGCGCAGTCCAAACTTCTCCAAGAACAACTTCAACCTATACCCCCTCTCGAGCTCGTTGACGAACAAAATCGCCTTTCCCCTGATCAGCTTGAGCTTCAAGATCACGTAAACCAGCAGGAACTTGTCCTCCTCGCTCGTCTTTGTGTAGAACTGCACCAGATTGCTACCCGCCTCGTCGTCGTCGTGGTTCAGCTTGAGCACCACGGGATTGCGCAGCAGGAGCCCTTTGAGCTTCGAGACGTCCGAGGTCATGGTCGCGGACATGAGGAAGGTCTGAAAGTGCGCGGGCAGGCTGCCGCTCAGCAGCGCCTTTACGTCGGCGTCGTGTCCGTAGGACAAAATGAGGTCCGCCTCGTCGATGGCCAGCGTCTCCATACCCGCTTTCAGGTCGAGCGCGCCACTCTGCACGTAATGCAGCGCCTTGGACGGCGTCGCAACCACCACGTCGGGTTTCTCGCTGAGCAGCAGGCGCTGCACCTTGCCCTCCGCCTCGCGCGCCACGTTGACCAGCCGCACGTCGTCGCGCACGTACGAAACGACGGCGGAGAGATGCCGATACACCTGCTCGGCGAGCTCGCGCGTCGGCACCAGCACCAGCGCCCGGGTCTGCTGGTAGCGCGCATCCGACTTGGCAATCGCAGACTTGGCATCCAGCACCTTTTGCAGCAGAGGCAGGCCGTACGCCAGCGTCTTGCCCGAGCCGGTACGGGCGCGTGCGAGAATGTCCTTGCCCGCGAGCGCGAGCGGGATCGCTTTCTGCTGGATGGGTGTGGGGATGCCAAAGCCCAGGTCGGCAAGGGCGCGGAGGAGACGTGGGTCGATGAGGTGCGCGAAGACGTTGAAACCGAGTCGCTCGGCGTCGGCTTGTGAGGGAAGGTCGATGCCGTGCGATGCCGAGGTGGTGGGAGTCGAGCTGTTGGTGGTGGTGGAAGTGGAGGCGGGTTTGGCGGCGGGTGGCAGGAGCGAGTCCGCCTTGACTTTGGATGACGAGGCTTCCGACATGGTTGCCTCTGTTTGTGTTGGGGGGTGATGATGGTGTGGAACGAAGAGGTTGAATGGCAAAGAGAGCAAACGCTGTTTGGCATCGAAAAATTTCCAAAAAAAAAAAAAAAAAAAAAAAAAAAAAGTTGCCTTTTCTTCTCGGCTTTCGGAGACTTGATTTTGCGGAGTTGCGGTGCAAATCGGCCGAGAAAGGCGCCAATTCGGATTTCGGCGTTGGACCCTCGATTATTTTGGATTGCGCTTTTCGACATGAACTGATTCTTCCTGCCAACCGAAGCTCAGCCATCAGCCACCACCACAACCACGAACCTACCTCTCTACAGCATAGCAGCAAGCTCGAAGAAAAGTACCGCATACACATAGTCCCCGTCACATACATTCCGTCTCGAGCTCTCGATCCCATACTACGCCAAAATGGCCTCGTACCTAGCCTCGATCTACGGCACGGAGCAGGACAAAGTCAACTGCTCCTTCTACTACAAGATCGGCGCATGTCGACACGGCGATCGATGCTCGCGCAAGCACATCCGTCCACCCTACTCATGCACGCTCCTCCTCTCCAACGTCTACCGCAACCCACGTCATCACGAGCAGGACTGCACCATCACCGACACCGAGCTCCAGTCGCAATTCGACACGTTCTACGAGGACATGTTCGTCGAGCTCGCCAAGTACGGCCACCTTGTCGAGATGCACGTATGCGACAACGTGGGCGACCATCTCATCGGAAACGTGTATGCGAGGTACAGGTACGAGGCGGATGCGCAGCGCGCCGTGGACGCGTTGAACGACCGCTGGTATGACGGGAAGCCGCTGTTTGCAGAGTTGAGCCCGGTTACGGACTTTCAGGAGGCGTGCTGCAGACAGAACGAGACCAACGAGTGCAACCGCGGTGGGTTTTGCAACTTTATGCATCTCAGGTATGCGAGTAGGCCGATACGCAAGCAGCTCAACCATGAGCTCGCGCTGGAATTGAGGAGGAGGAGGGACGAGGGGAGGGATACAGCGAAGGGGGTCAAGAAGCGGATGGGCTGGAAGGAGCGGTTGGCGCTGGAGCAGGGCGAGTCGATTGCGGATGGGTCGGATGGCACGGCGAGTGAGGATGCGGATAGGCATGAAGCAAAACGTGATTGGAGGAGTGGCAGGTCAGGGGGTGACTGGAGGAGTCAGCCGAGGGCTGCGGACGTGGATGCGGAGGATCAACAAGGGGAGCGTCCGAATGCAGCCGGGCACAGCGCTGGAATGGAAGCAGAGGACAGATCGAGAGACAACGCCTGACCGTCGCCTATCCGCAACACGAGCAATACAAAATACCCACACTGCCATCCAAGCTCATCGCGCAGACGCGCTCGCCGAAGTCCCGCCGGCGCCCCTATCATCCGCGAGCTCGTCCATGTCTTTGTCCGTCATGCCATACTGCGCAATGAGCCCGTTGGCGAGGCTCTCGCTGATCGTGTTCAAGCGGAAGCCGTTCCGCTGCACCATCGTGTGCACCGCCCTGCGCCCAAGCGCGCTCGTGACTCCAATCACCAGAGGATACTCGCCTTCGGGCGAGCAGCACTTGCTACGGTCGCGCAGCTGCTCGTACACGCTGATCGACTCGTTGACCTCGCCGTTGAACAGGTATGGGCACACGGCGAGCCACGATACACGTGGCGACATGTGCGTGATGAGGTAGAATGTGGTTTGAGGTTGGGAGAGGGGCGGTGTGCGGGTGGCGGTCATAGTGAGGTGATGGGTTTGAGGGAGGCGGTATTGATGAAAACGGGGATGGTTGTAGTGAGAGGATGGGAATGAAGCGCAGCTTTCGAGACTTCAGCCTAGTATGAGTCGCGGATACGCTCATCCTTATAGCTCAGAGTGACTTGCGCAGAAACGTGACCTCAGCGTGAGGCAATCGTGACAAGGCGTGTGAGGGTGATTAGGGTTTTGACAGGTGCTCGGTATTGCCGCCAAGCGATGGATTCCAGCTCACATGCCGTCTTGATTGAGCTTTGGCCTCTGATGCCGCAGTGCTCGCGGTTACAACACTTGGCCTGGATATGCTCCAACTCTTGTCATCTCAGGCCCTTTGTTCGAAAAGCACGAATCCAACACGGCCGTTCCTTTGTGGCTGAGAGAAAGTTATCTACATTTCCCTATTGTGATAGGGCAAGTCCCTTTGTGACGCAAAGGAACGGCACGCGAATGTCCCCTTGTTCTCGTCACGCCAGTTTGCGTCTCAAGCCTAATGCTCGAGAGAGCCGTCTTTCGCCTGTTATCGCCCCTTTCCTGGGAACGAAGTCGCATGTGCTGAGCCGTGCACCTGATCGGAGTGAACGAGCCATATCACTCGTCCACTTCCCCTCACCTCGAGCCAAATCTTCCCCTACCCCCATCTCCTTCTCTCTTGCCGCATCTTTGCTGGTCTTTCCTGAACCTCTTGGCCGCCATACATAGTCCACCCACCTCTTCCAGAACTTTTGCCTTGTTGACATCGCATCTCCTCGCCATGTACATGTCCAATGCCGAAAGAAACGAACGCCTAGCGGTCGGCATTGAAGGTATACCGGCTGCCGTTCCGCTTGATGTTCTGGCCCGCCTTCCTTTCGATGATCAGCCCGACAGCGAGATTGATGTCACCCTTTACCAGGAAAAGGGCCAATCGTTTTATTCGATCTTTATCGTCGTGACCAGGTCAGGTCTGTTGAAGCGAGCTCTAGACTTTGTCAGGGATCATGGAGGTCGCGCCTCTCTCCATCCCGTCCGCATCTTTCTAGAAACCAAACGTGGCCGGGAAGTACGTCTTCCAAGACAGTCTGTCCCAGAGTTGTACGACTTGCTCGAGCCCAGCAAGTTTAAGCTCAGAGCATCGGAGATCCCCTTCGACTTGGCGGTCACGGCGTTCTTGACAGATCAACACAAGACTATCGCAGATCAGCAGGAAGAGTATGGCTACGCACTCGAGGAATCTGGCGAGCAAATTCGACTTCCACTTAATCGAGCACAGAAGAGCGCCCTCGCCGCAACTCGTGAGGCTGACCGTCTTCAAGAAGTCGCAAGACAGGCTGTCTTCCAAAAGCGAGATCTTGAACAGCGACTGTGGGACGCCCAGGCGGCAAGGCACGGTGCACCGCCTCCCACCGACGAGGACGCCATCTACGAGTCTTCGACGTACAACGAGATTGAGGCTGCGACCAGGAAAGCGTATCTTGATATTCTCGCTTTCGAACGAGCTCGAGAAAAAGCTGAATTGGCGCACGAGATCGTTCTTCTCCAAAATGGGTTTTGCCACGATGATTACCCTTGTCTGATCATAGAGCACATCATTATCTATCCACCGAGTGGTACCACCATCTTCCCCTTCGCTCCTTCCGAGCTGCCGGACCCAACCAGCACGGATCTCGCCACCGAAGGAACGAGGCGGTGGCGATTCCCTCATCCCCTGGATCAGGATGAGGAGCGCGAGTGCACGCTGCACATCACTGACTTCCTGGCTGCGAAAGGATTCCACCAGGACCATTATACCATCACATGCCATTCTGACTCCGGCGGGGAGCGCTATCTGCAGCTATCATTCAGTCTCACCTCGGACTACTCCAAAGCCCAGAGTCTCGATCTGACTTGGAAGACACAGACACTGGAGCTTTCAAGCAGTACTGCACCTCTTCCAAGTCACATGACGGTGTTGAGCATAAGGAACGTGCTTGGATTCGTCCGGGAACAAGAGATGATCATGTCCGATATCATGGACCGCACACTCTCGACATATGTGGTTTTGGAGAATATTTGGCGGGACGATAGACTAGCATCTATCGAAGGGAAAGCGTGCCGTTGGAATGGCTCCTCTTTCATCGCTGTAGCTTCCTTCAAGCCAAAGCCAGACGGTGGTGGAGAACTCTACAAGCCAACAGACTTGCCAGGCTGGGTTTATACGAGACACGACAACGGCGGCATGCACGCGCTCCATGTGCTGGGCAGAGCTCCAAGTTGCACCAACTGCACCGATTTTCTCCGCAGAGGTCGCTGCAAGCACCACACTACGGAGCAATGCACCAGAGGTCCAGCATCACTCCGCTTAGAGCATGAAGAAGAAGGATGGTAGACGCGCAGATGAAACTTGGCCATGAAACAAGGCGCGTGTTCTGTACTGTAAGATCTTTAACACTTGTCGTCGTCGTGCGTCGCAATTGTAGCTGGACCCGTCATCCCAATTTTTTTGTCATGATTGGGGTTGGGTTTGAGCTTGGGCCTGCAAGGAGCGTGTGTCAGAAACCTCATCTCGGCCTGCGCGTGCAGATCTCGCGTCGCGCAGGCTCGGACTCAGCCCACTTTGTCCTCGCGGATGTGATCTCAGAGTGAGATTTGAGCGGAAGTGTGACTGACCGAAGGAGCTGTGCGTTTCATAGGCAACTTCATAAGCTTAAATACCCCCAGTCGAGCTTCCGCTTCTTTCCTCCTCTCCACCATCTTCTTCGTAGATCGCCGGCGGGCCGTCTGCACCCTTCCTTCCTTCTTCACCCATATCTACAATCTTCAGATAGCGTCTCGGATCTCTTCCTGCTCCCTTGCTGTGACTTTGGACCGGTCTCGATACAGGAGCAAGTGTACGGTTCTCATCGACACTGCCCGCACTACTACATCTTCTCTGCCTCAATCTACCTTGCCATCCTCTTTTCTCCTTGCTCTTGGGATAGAAAGCCGTGCTCTTCCATCATGGATCGGGCCCCACTCACAGAGTACGTTCGAGAACTCAGAGCCGCCGAAAGCCAGCGTCCGGTGATCTACGTCGAGCGCATCCCCATTACCGTTCCGCGTGGCGATTTGGCCCTCCTGCCATTCGAAGAACAGCCTGACAGCGACGTCAATCTAACTTGTTACGAGCAAGACGGAAATGAATACTATTCGATCTGCGTCGTCATGTCGGTGGCGGGCATGATCGACCGGGCACAAGACTTTTTTCGAGAGAATCCGGGCTGCTCGATCCAAGTGATGACCTTTGGACGTTGTCGTCAAGAACAGCGAGGTGCTTGGCTTAGACTGCCAAGAGACTCGACAGACGACTGGGGTGAAGGGGAGTTCCCTCGTGGGAATCTCCCTCTGGATTTGGTGGCGACGGCTTTTCTGACGGATGAGGACCCAGTCGCCAAGCAGGAAACGCCTTCCATCAATCACGTTCTTGCAGAATCGCAAGCTGCACAAGCTCAAACAATCGCAAGTCGCACCGAATTGCCCTCCCGCGCACACAAGAGGGCTCAGACACTATTTCGGGAAGCCGCTCGCCTGAGAAAGCTTGCGCTTAACTCGTATGGGCACGCCAAGGCGATGGAACTCTCTCAAAGCGACACCGAGATCGAACGAGCCGACCCAGAAGACTCCGATGACGACACACCGGCTTATACTGATACGGAACTCGCACGCAGAGATGCCTTCGTCAAGATCCTCGCGGTAGAAGATGCCGAAGAGCGGGCCAAGGTGGCGCTCGAGATTGCATGCTTCTATGACAAGCACGGTGGCGATGAACCCAACGAGCCGATGATCAAGCACTCAATCATATTCAGCAGGGACGGGGCTGCAGAATTTTGTTACCCGCCATCCGAGCTTCCAGATCCGATGAAGTTTGCCCCTACTAGAGCAAGGAGCTCGAGACGATGGCTCTTCCCGATCGCCCCCGCCGTAGACGAAAGGAAGGAGTGCACCGAGCACATTACAAGTACGCTGATCAGAGAAAGCTTTGGACAGGCCGACTTTAGCATCTCGTATCCTTACTTCGTTGGCAAAGCGGAGCGATACGTGCAGATCGACTTTGTCAAGCCTGCGGACTATGCGCGAGCTCAGCAATTGTCGCTTGACTGGCACACGCATGCTCTCGAGCTTGATTCCAGTGCAGCTCCTCTTCCGACCGGCACGACGGTGCTGATGATCCCGAATCTTTTCGATGGCCAGGACGAAAAAGTGGTTCTGAAACAGTGCATCGAAGCACTTGAAGAGCACTTGATCTTCGAAACTGTATGGCGCCTTGACGAAGTCCGCGCTGTCAATGGAAACGAAGTTATGACCAAAGGTGATTCGGTTATTGCGTTTTGCTCGTTGACCGAGCGCAGTCGAGCCGAAGAGGTCACGAGCATGCCCGGCTACGTCAAGACATCGTCTGGCACGTTTTCGCTTCAACTCTGGGGCCGCTATCCCGTATGCCATGTGTGCAAAGGAGCCTTCACTCTTCAGTACCACATCAAGGAGAGATGCGCGTGGGTCGAGTGCAGAAAGTGCGGCAAAGGCACAGTGCATCGTAGGGGAGGATGTCCGAAGAGCAGGCCGACACCGACTGCAGATCAGAGTCGTCGCAATGGGTTCGTGATTGATTCGTGGTCCGATGACATGGACGAGTACTAGCATGGGTTGATTCGTATTCAATTGCACGACTTTGGCGCTATCGAAATCAATGCTGTATCTGACTGTCCGCTTTTCGAGTTGTGTCTGTTGATGGATTTGACCGGACTGGCCGCTTTCGAGCTCACGACCGACTTTTGTCTTGAGTATGCATACCGACAACGGATAATGTGGTCATCGATCTGCTCCGACGCCTCTTGCACAGAGAGTCGCTATCCGTCTGAGGGGATTAAAGGCTTTCAGCTGAGGCGTCGATGTTCGAGTGCCCAACCGTCTGCTTCAGGCGCATCAGCCTCGAGGCAAGTGGGTGAGAGAGATGTGCGTTGACAGGCGAGGCGGTGTGCTGCTTCCTGACGGGAGCCAGTCGTGAGATCCCGCCTGCGTGGGGCAAACTTGGCGCTGTTTGCCCTGGCTCTACAGATGCTGCGCATCCTTTGGCTTTGGTAAGGAATGTTACGGGCTTCTCCGACTGAGTCGACCCGGACCGTGCGTTGCTGCGAGCAGACCTGTTCTCAAGCGACTCGCTCGCTGTCTAAAGTGCCAGTCCATTATCTGTTCACAATCGACATGCCTACCGAGCCGACTTTGCTCTCATCTGAACCGATCGTTGGTTTCTATGTAGCGAACGATGGCCTTTGCGGGAGCTGCTATCGACATGCAGATGTGATTGAAATGGTATATTGACGGTTGCGAGGGCTAAGTGTACAACGGGCGACAGATGACAGAAAGAGGATGAGAACGTGGAGCGACGTGGTCGGGAAAGGCTCTGGTACGTCGCATACGTTCAATAGCTGGCGCCAAAGACAAGCTCTTCATCGAACAATTCGATAAACTGCTCGTTGAGGATGCGATACTTTTGACCTCCGACGAACCTTCGATACTCCTCCAAAATGGCACTAAGGTTCCACCTTTGCAGCTTGCGGAAGCATCCGACTACAGTGCCTGTTCGATGACGACCGAGATTGCACATGACGAGCACGGGATAGGTTGCGGGCTGGACGAGGAGGTGCAGAGCTTGGAGCACAACCTCTTCGGTGATGGGATCCCAGGCATTGGTCGAGTAGAGGACGCCGAGGTGGTGCAGCTCGATGTTCTGATCGATGCAAAAGTCGAGGAAGCCCGGTTCTGGTTCTTCGGGAGCAAGCCAGATGACGCTCTTGAGACCGAGCTTTTCGAGGAAAGGAAAGTTGAGCTGATCGGGTTGACCAGAACGGTAGAAGTTCTCCTCGACCATGCCGTAGTTGGGCGGTGGCACCAGCATTTTTGAGTGGATGTCTTCGATGGTCACCGGAAGACCCTGGTGAGTCGACACCTGCTTGCGACCTGGTAGAGCCTTGGGTTGTTGGTGGTGGTCGACGAAGAGGATGATGGTTCATTGGACCCTTGATCAAGCTGTCTTGAAGATCGGATCCGCGAAAAGCCCGATTTGTTGGACCTTTTTTTATGCAGTCGAATGCAGCGCTGACGCAGACCAGGCAGCACAGCCACACGCAGCCCCCCCCCCCCCCCAAAAAAAAGGCTCAGTTCAACTGGAAAAGCTCAGTTCTTCTGCTTTCCTTCCTCCTCACCGGTATCGTCCGCACGGCTGCTCCATCGCATCGACACGCATCGATGTCCTAACGACTCTTCCAAAGCCTCGCTGAAAATCTCGCGCCTCGTATAGGCTGGTGACGAGCGCATCATGGGTGTCCAAGGTCTCTGGCAGCTCCTTCAGCCGGTCGCTCGTCCCATCAAGATCGAGACACTTGAAGGCAAGCGTCTAGCCATCGACTCGTCACTATGGCTCTACCACTTTCAAATGGCCATGCGCGACAAGGAGGGCCGCACTCTCTCCAACGCCCATATCCTGGGTTTCCTCTGGCGCATCCTCAAGCTGCTTTTCCATGGTGTTCGACCGGTCTTTGTCTTTGATGGTGGTGCTCCCGTCATGAAGCGCAAGACGCTCTCTGGACGAAAAGCTCGCAAACAGGGCGCAAAGGAATCGCACTCCCGTACCGCAGAAAAGCTGCTGGCCGCACAGATGAGGCAAGCCGCCATCAAGCACGTCGCCGACGGTCAAAAGGCTCGACCTTCTTCCTCGACGGCTGGACAGGCATTCACTTCCGAAGATGCGGCCGGTCTAGGCGAAAATACAGTCTACTTTGACGATCTGCAAGCTGGCAGACCAAAAGCACTTGCTTCTCGCGACCTGCGATCAACTGAACCTGCCAGCTCCAACGCACCGAGTCGGCAGAACAGCAGCTCGCCCTCCAGGTCTGGCGCTCGCAAGATTGACTGGCACAAAGATCCTTATGCTTTGCCCGCCATGGAGAAGGACCTCCATCAGGTCGCAGCTGCCAACGGCAAGAAAGGAAGGCGGAAGGACTACCGCTTCGCCACCGAAGACGAGCTGCGTGCCGTCATGAACACCATCGCCCCCGAAGACCTCGACACCAACTCCGACCTCTTTCGCAGCTTGCCCGCCGAGCTTCAGTACGAGCTCGTCGGCGATTTGCGTGCTCAATCGCGCATGACCTCTTACAAGCGTCTCCAGTCCATGCTCGCGACAGCCCCCACTCCCATCGACTTTTCACGCGCTCAGATCGCCGGTCTCAAGACGCGCAACGACTTGACCCAAAAGGTACTCACCGTCACCGACGAGATTGGCAATGCCAACATCAAGGTGCCGATCCGCGTAGCAGGTGAGCGCAACAAGGAGTACGTGCTCGTGCGCAATCCAGGAGCGGAAGGAGGCTTTGTGCTCGGGGTACGCGATGCAGGCACCACCCAAGACAAAGCCATCGACGTCGATTACGAGCCGGAAGAAATCAACATCACAGACGACGAGGCGCAGCGCACCGATTCGGATCCCGAAATGGAGATGGACGACGTCGAGATCCCTGTTCACGCCTCTGCTTCGCGCTCCGCCGATCCGGAGCTCGATCAGCTGCAGAGCGAAGCAGATCCTTACACGCGCAAGGAGAAAGCGCTCGAGTTGCTCCAGGCGCGAACCAAGTTTCACGCCAAGCAGAAAAGAAGGGAGGCAGGCATCGAGGACGATGGCGATGAAGACTTCGAACGCGCTCGTCAACCTCGGCGCAAGCGCGGACAACGCCCCCTCTTCATTCGTAATCAGCGTGCGTCGGCTGCAGCGCCCAGCAAGACTCCCGAGCAGGCAACGGAATGGATCGACGTCGATACGGACTCGGAGGAGAGAGATGATGATTTTCAAATCATGCAGAACGTAGACGACGAGCTCGAAGAGGACGAAGCTGAAGACCTTGCTCGCGCTATTGCCGAGTCGCAGGCGTCGGGCTCGCGCAATAACCCGAAGGAGCAGCCCGTGCCTTCACGCGGTCTTACTTTGGCACATCGCAGTGACGAGCCCATCTCGCTGCATGACGCTATGTCAGACAGGCAGCAGTCGACGCGGTCACCTTCGGCGTATGGAGCAGAGCCTCAAGCTCAAGGTGACTTCGACATGGACGAGGACGACTTTGAAGACGTCAGCCCTGAAGCGCCGTCCACCTTGCGCGAGGTTCAGCCCGTTGTCGGCTCGGATCCAAAAGCAGGCACGGTCAGTGAGCATCGCGATGTTGCAGAGAAGCCTGATCGGATGCAGGAGCTGGCGGCGCTTGTGGGTCGCGGCAAGAGATCTGACGGTGATTCGGCGAGACCACTACCTCGTAAAAGCCTCGCAGGCAGTCTCCGAGCCGCGCGCCGATCCACGTCGACGACCAACTTGCACGAGCAGCCGGAACCGATGCCATCGCCCGAAGTGTCCACCAAGAAAAGCGAAGAAGCCACAACTACCTCGAAGGGGGCAACTTCAGAAACACCTCCACGCCGATCTGCCACCAATCCTAGCCGCATGGGTCCGCCTCTAAGGTCAGCTTCTCAGCAGCGCCTTGAAGTTGCAGCTATGCGACCAAAGTCTGCTACACCAGCACTACCGGCACCAGCAGCCGTCGCGCCGCCTCCACCGCAAGAAGATCTTCCGCCCACGCCCGAGGAAGTCAATCGTCAAATTGATGTTGGCATCGACGCGGACAAGGTAGACGATGATGATGATGACTTTGAAGTGGTCGAGCCTCCATTGGCAAAGAGCAGGAGCCAGGCAACGCCCGAGACACAGGTGGCACCCGTCGTGACGGTTGAGAAGGGTACAACGCCACTGCCTCAGGAATCAGCCGAGGAGCTCCCCGTGGGCAGCGAGGCGATACAAGTCATAGAAGAGGCAGAGGCTTCAGCTCTCGAACCGCAAGATCCGCAAGAGCCTGGTGTGCCCGTATCCTTGGCAGTCCCCGAAGAGGTGCTGGACGGAGCACAGGGGCCAGGCGTCACCGAGAAAGGCGCAGACCCTGACGCTGTAACCATGGACAACGTGCCCTCAGCTGCAGCAGAGCACATCTCACAGCCTACTCCAATAGAGTCCACAGCTGTCGAAGGCATGGACGGTGCAACGAGCAGGCAGTCAACGCCGATCGAGTGGTCACCTACTCCCTCACCCGAGCCCGAAGCCGTCGTCATCGGCGCAGATGGCTTCCCGCTCCCTACAGCTGAAGAGCTCGACGCACTCGACGCCGAAGACGAAGACGAGATCGCTCGACTCAATGCAGATCAGAACGAATTCATCGCCTTCCTCAGCGCTACCAAGGGACGCAGCCTGCTCGACGTGCAAAAGGAAGTCGAGAGCGAGGTGAATGCTCTCCGTGCTGAATTCGCCAACAGCCGCCGATCCGAGGAAGACATTACGAAGCAGATGGCTCAGGAGATCCAGATGATGCTGCGATTGTTCGGATTGCCATACATCACCGCACCGATGGAAGCTGAAGCGCAATGCGCTGAACTCGTCTCGCGCCGGCTGGTCGATGGCATCATCACGGACGACAGCGACGTGTTCCTCTTCGGTGGGACACGCATCTACAAAAACATGTTCAACAACAACAAGATCGTCGAGTGCTTTTTGCTTTCCGATATGCAGCGCGAGCTGGGGCTCGATCGCGAGAAGCTCGTCCGGCTCGCGTACTACCTCGGGAGCGATTATACCGAGGGTCTGGCGGGTGTGGGACCTGTAGTGGCGATGGAGCTGCTGGCGCTGTTCCCCGGCGAAGACGGTTTGCTCAAATTTCGGGATTGGTGGCTGCGCGTGCAGATGGGCAAGGACACAGAAGAGCATACGCGCGGCAAGACGATGCGGCGCATCAAGAAGAATTTGCGCAATAAGGTGCATCTCGAGCCGTCGTGGCCGGAGCCCGCCGTGCTGGATGCGTACTACGCGCCGACGGTGGACGAGAGCGACGAGCCGTTTGCGTGGGGTCTGCCGGACCTCGACAGTTTGAGGACGTTCTTGGGCGAGTACCTCCACTGGCCTGTGAGCAAGACGGACCAGTACCTGCTGCCCATCATCGAGCGCCAGAATGCACGCAATCGAGCACGAGGCAACCAGACGACGCTCGACCGCAACGGCTTCTTCGACACCTCGGCAGGCACGGGCATCTACGCGGGCAGGAAGAAGATCACGTACGGCAGCAATCGACTGCAGGAGGTGATCAACGGGTTCCGAGCTGCGAATAAACGCGGCGGCAAAGCTGCAGCCCCAACGAGGAATACTGCAGGCAGCAGCAGCAGTGACGACGACGATGACGAGGTGCAAGTGGTGGGTGCACGCATGCAGACGCCCATGGTATCGGAGGAGATGTTGGGTAAAGAGATGGCTAAGCGGAGACCGATTGTGCGACGCGATGACGATGCGGTCGCTGGTGGAGAAGGGCAAACGAGGGAGGCGAGGCGGGCTGAGCTGGATGCAGCGATCGAAGCGCTGGAGGGCAGTGCTCCAGCGGCAGCGACAGCAAAGACGGCGGCAGCGACGAAGCGCAAGAAAACGCCTGCGAAGAAGGGCAAAACACGCCGTGCCACCGACAACCCAGAAGAGCTCTCTTCATCAGCCTCTTCATCGAGCACGGAAGACGAGCCGCTCGCCGCCGCTGCGCCGGTAAACAAAACCGCACGCACCACTCGCGGTGGCAGCGGTCGAGGCCGCGGACGAGGCCGTACACGACCCGCAACGACAGCCGCTACGGGGACGAACAGAGGCACCGCTGCTACACGCGGCCGTGGCACCGCAACAGGCAAAGGCACGCGCGCACGCGCCAACCTGCACGCGGCGCGCAACATGTCGCTCGACGACGTCGACTCGTTACCCCCTAGTCGCAGCCCGTCGGTGGATCCTGCTACGCTGCGTGCGAGGGGGATGAGTCGGCGCTCGAGCAGTGCCAGTTCGACGCGGTGAGCGACGCGCGAAGTGATGTGGAACGGAATGGAATGGCAAGATCCTCAATCTCACTTTGGAGGATGGTTTTGTGTGTGGGAATGCAAGTGGTGAGTGTGGGTGTGAAATGAGAAGCTGAATTGGTCGAGAGAGACAAAGAGAGGCAGACAAACAGACAAACAGAGACAGAGAGCGGGGTATCGTAGTATACAGCGATACACCGGACGGGCGAGCTCGACACGAGGCGGAATGAATGACTTGAAAAGCGAGCTGGAGCGGAATCGATTGATGCGAGGATGTTCGACGAGTCGAGCAGAACAGGACGATGCGGCTCGGCACACGTCGGAAACAAGCTTGGCAGTGCTGATCGCCGACGCTCCCTCCTTGCTTTGCTCTTCATCGTCGATGCGGCCTGGAGTCCGCCTCTGCCCGCTCCTGCAAAGACGCTTGCTGTGACAGATCAGGCGTCCTTCTTGCCAAAGCTAAAGCTCTGCGCATGCTGACTGACGAACCGTCCACCATCCATGCCCGTCTGTTGCGCTTTTTCCAACAGATCCTGCTGGGTGACGGGCCGCATGTTGGTTTTCAGGTTGATCTGCCCGGCTTGCCAGTCGATTGTGTTGCCTCCGAGGGTGCTGAAGGCGCTGCTGCTGGTGCTGCTGCCCGCGGTGTTCGAGGAGGCATTGTTGGAGGCAGACGAGGTGGGGCCAGTGGAAGCAGGGGTCGAGGAAGAAGTACTGGATGTGGAGGAAGGTTGAACGACAGATACGAGCTCAACAATGCCCAGCACCACAGCTAGCAGCACGGCGAGCAGGATTATGTCCGTGATCATCTTCGCTCTCGACGACTGTCGATGTTCCGTGGAACGCAGCTCGCTGCCGTTCAGTGCGAGGTAGTGACAGTGGTAGTCGTCACTGTGAGCAAAAATTGCGCACGGGCGTCGAGAGTGCCGCGCTGCTGCTGCCCGACCACGAATTCGACCGTGTGGTTGCGATCTCCGCGAGAGAAGTGTGTGAGGTAGAGTGTGGTGCGATGGTCCTTCCGGAAGTTTCCCGCGAAAGACGGTTCGAGAGCA
Organism: Sporisorium sorghi; assembly: GCA_023212695.1. NCBI lineage: Eukaryota > Fungi > Basidiomycota > Ustilaginomycetes > Ustilaginales > Ustilaginaceae > Sporisorium > Sporisorium sorghi. The sequence continues at coordinate 27,903 of JALCCG010000066.1, read as the reverse complement.
AGTAGATGAGATACCGCCGGTCGAGTCACAGCAAAGCGCCCCAGATCGGCGTCGCTGCTGTCCAACGACGATGACGGCCAAGTACGCTGTTGAGGCTAAGTGCTGTTGGTCGTCACGCTGCTGCCGGTGCTGCGACTGATGCTGCTGCGAGTGGCGGTGCTAGACGACGATGATGACGCTGCTAGCGGTGATGGTGACGACGGTGTTGGTGGCAGTTGGTGGTGGTGGTGGTGGTCTACACAATTCACATCCCGCCAATTTTTGCCTTTGAGCATGTGATAAGCGAGCCCCGTCCGTGCGTCTGGGCAGCCGAAAATGAAAAACCTCTCACAAGCCTACCCGCCATGCATCGCCCTCACATCCCCATCCCACCGCGGCAGCACCTGTCAAACTACCACCCCCACACGCTCACACAACAGAGCTCACACAGCGCCTTCTTCGTATTCTCTATGCGAACAATGCTGAATGAAGAAGAAGTGCAAGCATGAAATACAAATACAATGTTTCCGAAGTGTGCGAAGCGTGTGAATCCGATCTACTGACTGACTGTGGTGCTGGGTTTTGCTGAGCCTAACGTCCAGCTGTGGTAGCGGTGGCAGAAGGAGAAGGTAGAGCCTTCTCCACGTCGATCTCGCCTTCTTGCTGCACTCCATCGTGCTGCCCGTCGGCAGACGCCCTCCGACTAGGCTGCACGCTCGAATCCCCAACATGCCTCTTTCCACTCCTCTTCTCCTTCTTCTCGGCATACCACTGCTTACCCTCCTCTCGCCTCTTGGCATCATCGTTCCGATCCAGACCAAACTCTTTCGTGAACAACAGCGTCACCACAAACGCCAGCAGCGTCAAGCCCAACCCGAACCTGAACACGTTCCTAAACCCCTGCACGTAGGCGTGCAGTAGCAGCTCGGTCGTAGCCGCGTCGAAGCGACCCGAGGTGATGATCTGCGGGTTGCGCACCACTTGGGCGATGACGTCGGTGGGCAGACCACGTACCTGGTGACGCACCGTGTTGTTGAGGATGGTGTAGCTGATGGCTAGACACAGTGTGCCTCCGAAGAGACGGGCAAAGTTGCGCGCCGATGTGACGACTGCCAGGTCTTTGCGGTCGACGGCGTTCTGTGCTGCCACGAGCGTGGTCTGGAACGTGCCGCCCGCTCCGAAGCCGGAGAGCAGGAGGAAGCCGATCACTTGGCCGATGCTCGACTGTTGGTTGAGCAGTCCGAGCAGTCCGACTCCGATCGAGTAGATGCCGAATCCGACGACGATGATCAGCTTGTACTTGCCCGTCTTGGAGACCAGCACACCGGAAACGATCGACGTACAGGCCTGGAATGCCATGAGCGGGATCAACGTCACTCCGGCTTTGACTCCCGAGTATCCTTTCACCACCTGGGTGAACTGGGGCACAAAGAACAACAGCAAATAAAAGATACCTCCGGTGCACACCGTCTGCACCAACACGCTGCACACGGTGCCGATCCGGAACAGACGCATGGGGATGAGCGGCAGTGCGGCAAAGCGCGCCTCGACAATGGCAAACGCGATGTACATGACTGCGCCCAAAATAAGCGTCGCCAGCACGCGTGGACTGCTCCAAGAGTACTGCTGACCACCCCAGTTGAGACCGAGCAGCATGAGCACGCTGCCGGCGAGCACGAGGACGATTCCAAGATAGTCAATCTTGACGAGCTTGCTCTTCATGTCGCCTTCCACTTTCTTGAGGGGGAGCAGCAAGATGACCATGATGAGAGCGACGATGGTGATGGGTACAGCGATGATGAAGCACCAGCGCCAACCGACCGAGGCGAGCGCACCGCCGATGAGCGGACCGCCGGCGTTGGCGAGCGCAACGATGACACCCAACACGCCTTGATAGGTACCACGTTGACGTAGCGAGACGACATCGCCGACGACGACCATGACGAGCGACACGAGGCCACCGCCAAAGGCACCTGCGAATGCACGAAACACGATGAGCTGTGCGATAGACTGAGCAGCGGCGCAGAGCGCACTGCCGATCACAAAGCCGACGAGTGCGACGATTAGGCACACCTTGCGACCGAAGATGTCGCTGAATCGGCCGTAGAGCGGACTAGCCGCGGTGGAGGTCAAGAGGTACGATGTGGAAAGCCACGACGACTCGTTGCCGGCATGGAAGGACTCGGTGATGGTGCCGAGGGCGGTACTGATGATGGACTGGTCGAGCAGCGCGACGAACAAGGCAGCTGAGAGACCGATGAAGCAGAGGATGACCTGCTGTTTGGGGAGGAAGTTGGTCTGGTCGGACAAGCTGACCTTGACCTTGTGTTCGGTGGCGCTCTCGGGTGTGGGTGGTGCGGCGGTGGTGGCGTCGTCAGGGTGGTGGGAACGATGGCTTTCGGCATCGTCTTGACCCTCATGGCGAGCATCGTCGTCGTCGTCGTCGTGCGAATCGCGATGAAGGCTATGAGCAGTCTCACTTGAGCTGGTGTGATCGAGTTTGGCCGTTGTGGTGGAGGAGTAGCAACGTTGCTGAGACTCTAGATCTGGTGGCAATGAAGATTCGTGTGACGAGTGTATTGGAGATGATGCTGATGGTATTGATGCCGAGTGAGGCGGCGAGTGTTGGTCGAGACTAGAGCGCGTCATTGCGGTGAGGGGGAGCTCGTGGCTACTTGCGAAGCTGGTGATGCTGCTCCTGGTGCTGCTTAGGCACAGATGTAGAAGGTGCGAGTGAAGCATGCCATCATACGACACAGTGTGCGTCTGTGTGGCAATGGGGCGAGGGCAGTTGACATCGATTGTGATTGGAAGCGGTAAGGAAGGAAGAAAGGAAGGAAGGAAGGTTGGGCTCAGTTTATTACTGTATCAAATGCCAACTGAGCTGCCATTCGATCCTAGTCATACAGAGACACACAATCTAGTGCACAACAACGCTGTCGGCGATGGCGGAGCATGCCGAATAGATATGCAAATCCCGTTCGTTTTGTTTTGTTTTTTTTTGTTTTTGTTTTTGTTTTTTTCTTCCTTGTCTTCAAGTTCGGCTTTTCCGTAGGCATCTCGAGCTTCGACGGCGTAAAGTGGAGAAAAGACCTGCCAAATATTTATTCATCACAAACTACGCCGCCGTATCGTGTGACTATGAGCGTTGCCTCGTCGGATTTGCCGCGGTCTGCTCTCAAGCCCAGCGATTTGTGATGCAGGAGCGGTGTGTTTGCGGCTCGTGCTTTGGAAAAACATGTGACTCTCCTCTGGGGACAGCCGACGATCACAAGGGTGATGACTCAATTGTCCAGCGACAAGAAGACCAAAGGGTGGTTGGCAATGCAAATCTCCTGATACGACCGCTAGCGTTGGTCTCAGGAGGGATGTCGGCAAAAGCATGCTGTCGACAGAGATCGCGTTTCTAGTTGAGTTAGCTTGTGTAATAAGCACTAAGAGTTAGTTGGGGGCCGCAGCGTGGTGTTCGGCATGCTGTAGCGTGGGGGAAAGCGCGTAAACCGACAAAAGAAGTCGGATCGACGTGGGCCGCGTCTCTTTCTGTTCTCCGTCGGTTCGCTGTCTGGCTGTCCTTTGATAAGCGCCCTTCTTTCCTTTGCGCGCTGAGGCCCGCTATCTCCTGCTCTTGATGCTACGGCTGCTGCACTTGCTACACGTCGCTACAAGTGCGATCCAAGCTTTGAGAGCGCGTGTCTAGTGCCTACCAAAGCCCGCTACTTGCCATCTTCGCCAGGCTGCACATGGACCCCACAACGCAATCCAAACCGCAGAGTCACATCTGGATCGTCTCTGTGGGGGTCTACAGCTGCAGGGGTACACCTCATCTGGCGCTGAATGTGTGGGGGACCTGACTCTTTCTTTTCTCCCCACTGTTCCGACTCAAGACCCGAAATTGCCGCCGCGTTCCCACGACTTTTGTTTCCCGTTGGAAGCTGCACGCCGGTCAATTTGCGAACCATCTCTGGCAAATCATCGCGATTTCACCGAGGTCCCCGATTCTTCCGATCTACCACGCCACCGTCTCCCAGCCAAACACCGTCATATTGAAACAACTAGAGCATTGCAATCAAAGCCAAAAGTTCAGGTATCACATAACATCCCCAGAATACAGCTACATGGTAACAAAAACAACGAGAGCGCTCACTTGCGTCGAGCACGCTTGCCGTTGGTCTTGCGAATGTTAATCAGGTCCGACTCGATCTCAAAGTCCTTAGCCGGAGTGAGCTGGTTGAGCGACTTGCCCGCATCCCACCTCAACCTGCCTCCGGACGTGGTTACCACTGCCGCCGCCGCCGCAGCAGCAGCAGCAGCGGCGGCGGCGGCGGCGGCGGCGGCGGCGGCGGCTGCTACTCGGCTGTTGGACTCGTCGTCGTCACCGCCTGTTGCTGAAGCTTCGCGAGCAGCTGCGGCGGAAGCAGCGGCTGCAGCAGCAGCGGCCGCTTTGGAAGCACCCTTTTTCTTGCTGCTCCCCTTGACTCCGCCAATGGTCCCATTGGCTCCACCGATCACGCTGAGGTTGCGTCCACCACCACCCATGTAGCTGCTATCGCCCATCCCGGCTCCAGACAACAAATCGCCTCCACCGCCAAACGTCAATCCCAACCCACCGAAATCGAGCGCCGAGCTGAGCCCCAGACGACCGCCGCCACCACCGCCGCCCACCTCGTCGCGTCCAAATCCAGACAGCGCAATGAGCTCCTGCAGCCCGCTAGCGATCCCCAGACCCGAAACTCCACTGCGTCCATTGACGCCGCCACGTGCGACCGAGCCGGGAGCATCGCTGTCCTCGTCGTTGGCTGCACCGCCACCGCCAGCTCCACGTTTGGCGGATGCCTTGTTGCGCAGCTTGCGCGTCGTGTGCGGACGTTGCGCACTGTCAAAGAAGGCGTCGACGGCGACATCGCCTCCCTCCTTTTCCTCTTGCAACTGCTTCTTGGTGGCCTCGACCACGGCGAGCAGCTTTTCGCGCGCACCGCGCTTGGCGAGACGCGCCTCCTCGTCCACCTTGTGCTTTTCATTTTCGTACGCCAGTCGCGCCGACTCGAGCTGGTGTGCGTGCAGCAAAGCCGTCTCGCGCAGTGCAGCATCGCGCTGCAGAGTGAGTCGCGTCAGCTCGAGCGTGTAGTGTCTTGACCTGGCCGGGTTGGAGAGCAAAGTAGCGTATGACGAGGTGAGGGCGTGGTAGAGCTCTTGATACAGACTCTCGCGGTTCTCGATGGTTTCAAAGTGGATGCGATGGATGCGATCGATGACTTCCTTGCGCTTCTTGTCCTTTTTGCTTTCGGTGGCAGCGGGTGCATTGGCGTCGTGAGCGGCTTGCGAAGCTGCGGCAGCAGTAGAAGTGGCGTTGCTTGCGGCGGCGGCAGCAGCAGCAGCAGCAGCAGCAGCAGCAGCAGCAGCAGCCGCCTTTTCAGCCTTGGCTGCACCACGCTTGGAGACCGACGTCTCTGTGCTTGCATTCTTGGCCATCGCAGCCGAGCCTGCGGCGGCTGCAGCTGCAGCAGCATCCTTTTCCTTTTTCTCCTTGCGGCTGCTCTTTGCCGAAGGTTTGGGTGATTTGCGGCTGGTCGAGGCAGGCGAGGCAAGATGCTTGGCGTGAGATTCCGAAATGGCACTTGCAGGCCCGCCCGCGACGTTGTGAGGCGGCATCGGTGGCGCACCGGCGTGATGAGGAGGCGGCAAGGGCATGTGAGGAGCCATGTGAGGCGAGGCTCGATGCTGAGGCGGCACATTGTTGAAGGCAGGTTGATGAAGGTGAGGCGGAAGTGAAGAAGCGCCGGGTGGTGGTGGGCCCTGGTAGAGCTGCTGGTTTTGCCAGGACGGAGAAGGCGGATGCGGGCCTGGGCTGGGACGATGGTAGGGCGGCATGGCGTAACGGTCGTCTGGTGGCATGCCCACCATGCCGGGCGGAGGAGGACCGTTGGGAGCTGGTGGACCCATGCCGGCGCGGGGGTCGCGATGAGACATGGGAGGAGGAGGCGAAGGAGGGCGGTGGTGGTGCATGCCTACGGGTGGACGACCGGGATCGACGCGAGAAGGGTAGGATGGGCCGGGCGGATAGCCTGTTTGCATGGACGGAGAAGACAAGTAGGGGTCAGCAAGAGTCCTCGCCATGTTCTAGAGATTTGAGCGAGACATACCTGGACCGTTCTGGTAAGGATCTTGAGAGAGGTGGTGTGGCATGGGCGGATGATCGTATCGATCAGGATGGTTGGCGTGTCTCTTGGGAGCCGACATTTGAGGAGCGAGCTGCTGGCGATCTAGTGAGGAAGCCATGGTGGGAGGAGATGAGTGCACGCTAGCCCCGGGCAAGGCAGGGCTGTCTTGGCGGATGCCGACGACGTGGACGTGGCTGGATTGGGATGAGATGGGATCGCGACTAGGCTGGAGAGGTGTCGTACGCCACGAATGGAGGGTCAAAGGTGGATGGTGAGTGCGCGCGCGCGTTCCGAGTGAAGAAAGCGATACGGACAAGCTCGTAAATCGAACGAGGATGGAGGTGGTGATGATGGTCGAGAGGAGGATGTCGTCTATCAGAGCAGAGCGGAGAGAGCGGCGAGCGGGACCAGCGACAAAAGCGATCCAAAGCGGGATTCCAAAATCAGTGCTTCGAAGCGACAGCAGCAAAGAAGCAGCAGAAGCAAAAGCGAAAAAAAAAAAAAAAAAAAGCAGCCAAAAAAGCAGCCAAAAAAGCAGCCAAAAAAGCACGTCCAACCGGCAAAAGAGCGCAAAATTGCATGAAATTGTTCGTGCTGCGAAACACTGATCTCGTGCCTGCCTTTTCATCTCCCGTTTTTGGCTCCACCCTGTGGTGCCATTTTTCGAAGTTTGATCAATGTTAAGCTGGAAGCAATCGCGTAGATGTGTCCCCCGATTTGGAACGCGTCTCGACTTTTGTGTTGCTTTGGATGAAGATCTCGCACGGCAAGTCGTAAAGTGACTTTAGAGTGGAGTCGCAGTGAGAGTGTGACACGCAGCAAACAGGCGAGCTGAGCGTGTGTGTTGCTTTTCTCACCTCAGCCACCATCACCAACACCACCATCACCCCTTCATTGCCTTCAAACAGCTTCACAACCCACCATGAACGCTCCAGGCTCCATGCGTAGGCCTGGTGGCACCCGCGGCACCAAACTCAAACCACCCAAAAAGATCGGCCTAGATGTTTCCATCGAAGACATGTGGCTTAGACTTGTACACGCCATCTCCCAGATCCAGAACCACAACATCTCCAAGCTCAGCTACGAGGAGCATTACAGATATGCCTACAACCTCGTCCTCTACCAGCAGGGCGATATGCTCTATCATGGCGTCAAGAAGCAGGTCGAACAGCATCTCGACAAGCTCTGTCGCGACAAGATCATCCCTGCTTTCCCGCCTGGTGGAGCTGCTTCCGTATCAGCGGGTATCATCCTGCCCGAATCTCTTCTTCGCCAGTCGTCGTCATCCTCCTCATCTCGCACCAACGCCGATGTACCTTCAAGCAGCACAAACAAGGGCAAGGGGAAAGCAACTGCATTCGACCAAGATTCGTTTGCAGATGGCCCGGACGCTGCTCCAGACGCTTCCACTTCGAGCTCTGCCGCCGCTTCCATGTCCGCCACACAGGCAGGTGATCGCGCCGACGCTGTCGCACGCATTCAGGCCGGTGAACGACTCATGACCGCCATCCGCGACACCTGGCTCGACCATCGCAGCTGCATGTCCAAGCTCTCCGAAGTGCTCAAGTACGTCGACCGCGTCTATGTCGAAAACAACAAGGTGCCCTCCATCAACCGTCTCGGTCTCGAGATCTTCCGCGACTCGGTCATCCGCTCCTCCAAATACCCCATCCAGATTTATCTGTACAGCACCCTCCTCACCCACATCCAGATCGAGCGAGAAGGTTCCGCCATCAGCCGCTCCCTCCTCAAGTCCAACGTCGACATGCTCGCCGACCTCACGCAGCACAAGCCGGGGAGCACTCCGCCGAACCAGGACTTTTCGGTCTATACGAGCGACTTTGAGCCTGCCTTCCTCCAAACCTCGGCCGCCTTTTATGCTGCCGAGGCAGATCGGTGGCTCGACGCTGGCGATGCCGCCAAGTATCTCGCGCATGTCGCAAGGAGGTTGCAGGAAGAGGCCGACCGCGTGTCTGTCTACCTCAAGCCAGAGACCCACAAGCCGCTGCAGCAACTGCTCGAGAAGAACTTCCTCGCAAAGCATCAATCCACCATCATCAACATGCCCGGCTCCGGTCTCGTCACCATGCTTGACGAGAATCGCAAGCAGGATCTCGCTCGACTGTACACGCTCTTCAACAAGGTCAACGGCGGTCCGCAAACGCTCCGCCTCGGTCTCAAGAGCTACATTGCCACCAAGGGCAAGCTCATCAACGATGCCGTCACGAGCCAGTCCGCGCAGCAGCAGGCTCCATCTACGGACGCTGCCCCTGCTGTGGCGCGACGCGAAGGTGGCGGCGCCGACGACGATGCCTCCTCCGCAGCAGCGGCAGCAGCTTCCAAGGGCAAAGCCAAGGACAAGGCGAGCGGCGATGCTGCTGACGCCTCTACACCTCAAGCAGCTACCGCGATTCGATGGGTCGAAGACGTGCTCGAGTTCAAGAGCAAGTTCGACTCGATCCTCGAAACCGCCTTCCTCAAAGACACAGGATGCGAAACCGCCATCAACGAAGCCTTCGAGACATTCATCAACAGCAACAAACGCGCGCCCGAGTTCATCTCGCTCTTCATCGACGAGAACCTCAAAAAAGGTCTCAAGGGCAAAACCGAAGCCGAGGTCGAAGACATCCTCCGGAAAACCATCTCGGTCTTCCGCTTCCTCCACGAGAAGGACACGTTCGAGCGGTACTACAAGCAGCACCTCGCCAAGCGTCTGTTGCAAGGGCGCAGTGTCTCCGACGATGCGGAGCGCGGTATGATGGCTAAACTCAAAATCGAGTCGGGCCACGGCTACGTGGCTAAGCTGCAAGGAATGCTGAACGACATGAAGACGAGCGACGAGACGATGGATGATTTCAACCGCACCATCAAGAACTCGCATCGGGCGATGCCGTTCGCGCTGGGTGTGAGTGTGCTGACGAGTACCAACTGGCCGATTTCGGCGCAGGCGCCGCGGTGCGTGATGCCGGAGGCGCTCATGGAGGCGAGGAGGCGGTATGAGGAGTTTTACCAGTCGAAGCACAATGGGCGGGTGCTGGCGTGGCATGCGAATTTGGGCAATGCGGATGTGCGCGTGGCGTTTAGGGCGAGGACGCACGAGATTAACTTGTCGACGTATGCGCTGGTGGTGCTGTTGCTGTTTGACGAGGGGGTTGGGGAGGTTGGGTACGGGGAGATTGCGCGGGCGACGGGTATAGCGGATGGGGATTTGCAGCGGACGCTGCAGAGCTTGGCGTGTGCGAAGTTCCGCATCCTCACAAAGACGCCCAAGGGGAGGGAGGTGGGGAGGGAGGATACGTTTAGCTTCAATGCGGCGTTTACGTGTCCGTTGGCGCGGTTCAAGATCCAGCAGATCGCAGCGCGCGTCGAGACCGCCAAAGAGCGCAAGGCGACCAACGAAAAGGTCGAGGAGGAACGCACGTTCTTGGTCGAAGCCTGCATCGTCAGGATCATGAAGAACCGCAAGCAGCTCAGCCACAATGAACTCGTCCAGGAGACCATCACGCAACTCACAAGCAGGTTCCAACCCAGCTTGGCCATGATCAAGAAGCGCATCGAGAGCTTGATCGAAAGAGAGTACCTCGAGCGCAAGCACGACGAGCGCAGCGTATATTGCTACCTTGCGTAGTGTAGAGCAATGGACACTTTGATGACGATTGTTTGGCTCCTTTGTGTGTGGTGCAGTGTGTGTGAGGCACTGCGTGAGGAGCGCAGCTGTTGAGCCGGTGTCTTCTTCAGCCAGCCTCTGCAAGCTGGCACCTTGTCCTCGTCCACTCCCCCAAACGCCCTCCGCGTCGAAACACTCCATCCCTCAACCTCAACCCAAAACCTCACGTCCAGCTCATCACCCCACCTCTACAACGCGCACAAAAAGGAGTGAGCCTCGATTCAAACCAATCAAGGAGTGACGATACAAATACAAGCAAGACACATGCTGCTTAGAAAAAAGAACGACAAGAGAGTTGGTCATGTGTGCGCCAAATCACTGCGTGGCATCCTCCTCCGCAGCCATAGCCGACGACGTCGAGCCTCCTACACTGCCACTGCTGCTGCTGCCAGCAAACGTGGCGTGCAGCGGCGACGGCAGCGTCGGCGGGTGCATGGGGTAGTGCTTGCCACCCGTCCCCGCGCGATTACCGGGACGCCTGTGCGAGTGCGCATAATGCTGATGCTGGTGATGCGAATGCAAGCCGCCATTGCCCAACGGCGGCGACTTGGTCTTTTCCGTCTCGGTGAGCGCCTCGTCATCCTCTGAGAAGTCACCCTGCGAAGCCGCCGCGGACGGCGTGCGCGACATGTGGAAGCCGCCCGAGGGCGTCTGGCGCGTTCGTCGACGCTTGGTCGACGCGCTCGTGCCCATGCTGACGTCGCTCTCGCCACCGGGAGACTCGGCGCGCCCACGCATCGACGAGCCGCGCGCGCTCTCCCAATGGGGTGCACCCGAAGAGGGACCAGCGGCAATCTGATGCTGCTGCTGCTCGGCCGCATTCGCTTCGTGCTGACGCTTTCGCTGCAGACCCAGGATGCGCAGACGCTCGACCCACAGATCGGCTCGGTCGAGCGACTCGCCAAACACGATCGTGACACTGCGCAGAATGTCGAGCGACTCGATGGCCAGCGTCAGGATGCGGTTGGCGGCCTGTGCAGTAGCAGCCACTTGCATCTGATCGCGAGGGCTGCCGGCGCCATTGCGATACCTCGCATTGGCGGCGAGATGCGTCGGCGACTGCGGTCCCTCGCTAATGTGTGCTGAAGAGAATGAGGGCGACGAAGGGCTGCTGCCAAAGTAGCCCGTTGGCGAGCTTGCCGCTGAGCTGCGGTTGACCGTGGCCCAGCGCGCTGGAAGGCTGAGGATAAACGCCTTGACGCTGTTGCGAGCAGGCTCGGGGAGCGCACTACCAGCATACTTTCCGATCACATCGACAACGCCGCGGATGGTGTTAACCACGTCGCCCTTGATGTTGGTGAGGTTCTGGACGGCGGTGACCGACATGTCGAGCTCACCGTGGTTGAGCTTGACGATGAGATCGCGGAGGATGGTGATCTGGTGCTCAATGTGCGCCGTGGCATACTGCAGCCACTGGAGACAGTACTTGAGCGACTTCATCGACTCTTCGCTCATGGCCGCCGAAAGTCCACCGGCGGTAGCACCGGCCTCGACGAGCATCGAGCCCCATCGACTGTTCTTGAAGGGCAATGTCTGCGCTGCATTGGCACGTACCACCGCACCGCTCGAGCTCGAGCTCGAGCTTGCTCTTGCCTCGTTTGCGCCATCTTTTCCCTCGTCGCCATCGCCGTCTTGCATGGTGCTGTCACCGAGCGCATTGCTTCCACTGCCTGAGGCAACTGCCGAGCTTCGAGATGAGCCGGCGGTCTCGATCTCGAGGTTCGTGCCCTTGCCTCGTCGCTGTCTGAGCTCGTTGGCCATGAGATTGCGTTCTCGCTCTTCCAACTGCAAGGCTGTGTACGCCTTCCTACGTTTCTCGCGCTCCTCGGGGCTGACGTTCTGCCACTCTTCCTTGTCCTTGCGATCGACCTCTTCGAGAATGCCGCGCTTCTCCTCCTTGCTAGGCGATGCAACGGCAGAAGGATAGATCCGATCGAGCTGTCGGCAGGCAAAGTCGTCGAGCTGCTCGACGCCGCGCTCTCCGAGGCTTGCACCGAGACGGCTCACGACGGGACGCGAGATGGTCTTGACGGAGCTCTCGACGAGGTCGGCGCCGTACTTGACGACCTTGCTCCGCTGCTTACCGAGCTCATAGGCGCGGAGGGTGCCGCGTACGAGGGGAAGATGGCTGACACGCTTCAAGAAGTCGGCATCGTTCATCATCTCTGGATCGACTTCGAGCTCGTTGCCGTCCTCGTCCTGAATGACGGCGGGAAGCTTGAGGTCTGGTGGAAGGTCGCCGAGTTGTGCGGGACCTGCCATGCGGCCAGCGGGGGATTCTGCACCCGAGTCCTGAGTGAGGTCGGTGGCGGGAGTGGAGCTCGGCGACGAGATGGCGGTGGAGGCGACGCTGGAGTTGGATATCGCTGAAGATGTGCGCACAGGTGCTGTTGACGTGAATAGCAAGTCAGCGTTGGACTCGTTTGACGCTGTCTTGGGCGAAGAGAACTTACATTTGCTGGTACGTTTTTGAGTGTCCAAGGAGGCTGCGCTGGTGGTGGCGCCGCCGAAAGCGCTGGAAGTGCCGTCGAGGCTCTTCATGGCGCCCAAGGCCATGATGGCGATGCGGACGTCTTCGTCTTCTGCATTGATGCCGAGGCCTTTGGAACGTGAGGATGAAGCGGTGGGTTGGATGGGATCCTGTGATGAAGGAGTGAAATCGTCGGGCGGTGGTGTTGCCGGGGTGGTGGGAGCAGGTGTGGATGCTTCGCTGAAGGGCTGGGCCGAGTCAGCTTCGCGTTTAGCTCGATGAGCCGTCCAGCGCTCTTCATGGGAGAGACTGGGATCAGCCGAGGATGCCATGATGATGAGTGCTGCTGGTCGTCTTTGTCAAGAGGTTGTGTTTTGAGGTCCTCTTTCCCAGCTGCGTGAAACTCGCGGAGGAGTAGAGCCTGAACGGTGGCCTTTGGGCGGTTCTTGGAAAGACGTGCGAGAATAGACTGTATGCTCGTTTGCACGGTCACCTCGTGCGTTGACACATCCACGCAATGGTAGAGGCGGTGCTTCCGAGGTAGAGGGTCAGTGTGGGCCGTATCCGAGATCGAGTCGGTTGTGGCAATTACGTCGGGTGCTGTCGGGAGTGAGCAGAGACTGTATGACAGCCTGTGACCGCAGAAGACGAGAATATAGATGCTTCCGTTGCGCGGACGGAGCCGTGTTTGACGGTGAATGCTTAGTGGGTGCTCTGCGACTTTGGCTGTGCGGATGATGGACCGAAAGCCAGGGCAGATGCGCTTCAAAAAGAACCTCGAGCGAGGAGCGAGTTGCTGAGTCCGTGCTGACAGGAAGATGAGCCCTTCGGATGTGAGGCGACGAGAGATGGTCGAGAACGGAAGAGGGTGCCGATGATAGTGTGCGAACGGTCTAAGCTGACCGTAGGGAAGACTGAGGATGGTGGTTGACAGTGGCGGTGATGGTGATGATGGTCGAGAGCTGAGTCAAAGGTGTCGGCGGCGTTGCCGATGATGAGCAGAGCGTGAGGAACAGGCTGCGCAAAGGAGCTGCTGAGTGAGAGAGAGCGAGAGAGAGAACGGGAAGTATGCGCTCTACACGGCAGCACAGCGCAGAATGTGACACGCCTTTGGAAAGCCACTCACTCACTCACTCACTCGCTCTCCGCAGCGTTTCAACGTTGTTGAAAAAGGGTTTTCTTGTGAGCCAAAAAAGAAAAAGTGCGTACGTTCAAGAAAAAAAAAAAAAAAAAAAAAAAAGAACGGATTTGCCGCCTGCTGCTGCTGCTGTGCGCAAGCAAAGAGAACGAGATTTGCAAGCGCGTGAGAGTGGTGAGCTGAACCGAATCTCACTCAATTGAGCAGGCAAATGGCGCGAACGTTGACGCACTTCGCCCACACTCTCTCACCCACAGTCAACCCACATTCGGAGCACACTGTCCGTTCGCCCTCGTGCTCAGAAAAGGAGCTGCTCACGCCGAACAAAGTTCATGCCCTTTTCGCCTGCTTCACTCGCTTGTTCTTGGTCTCTCTCTCGCTCTCTCTCTCTCTCTCTCTCTCTTTCACCTTCGGCTCGTTCGACCGAACGGCGAGCGAGCGAGGAGCAGCTGCTGCTGCTGTCGCGCGAATCCCTTGGCTTTGCCTGTTGATCCTGACCACCTCTCCGTCATTGCCGTTATTGAACGAAAGAATCGTGCCGCGGTACAAGTCACATAATAGAGATAAAGGAGGGCAGCCACTGGAGATTTCGTCCACAGAAGCTCTTCTTATTCCTGCCAGCCATCAGAGCACCTCCCTCGATGCACACACAGACTTCGAAGCGTTCATTGTGTATTGTCGAGACATCTCTTCTCCACTCTGACTCGACCATGAATCCTATCTCTCAACATGAGACTGAACAAAGGCAGTGTCGAGCTGGTTGGTGGTGAGGTTCGGCTTGCTTTCCATTGTTCTTGTCTGTGTGAGAGTGGGAGTTCAGCGTCGAATTTCTCGCAGAGTTGTCAAAGTTTTTGCCGCCTTGCGCTGGACCCCAACGAGCGTGAAAGCAGGCAGCAGTGCGTTTTACGCTTTCACGACCCTGTCTTCCCGCTGCGCTCTTCATTTAGTTCTTTTCATTTCCCCCCCCCCCCCCCTTCAGGCTGCTGCGTTCCGGAAAATTTGGGCTTCTTTTTGGCTCTGCGGCTGTCTTTCTTTGCGCGTCAAGAGATTCGCGCTCCGACTTTCCGTGCGTCGTTTCCCTGGCTCCCTTTCCGACCGAAAAGGGTCCGTAGGTTTGCGCTGCCAACCACGACGTAGAAAGAGCGGTCTCTGAAAAGCTATTCATGTACTCGCTGATCCGATGCTTCCTCGGTGCCTGCAGCGTCGCGTGAAAAACGAAGCTGTTGAAGAACCCTTTTTTTTTCAGATCGGGCGTTTTGCTCGATCGCTTTTTCCGATGCTTTTCCCGATGGATGATCATCCCCAGCTGTTGCTCATTTGGCCTCGAACCGTTGGGATGATAAGTTAGACGACGAGCATCATCTTGCGCACTCTCTGAGTAACTGAGCTCCCTGACTAGTCGTCGCACCGTCGAGCTGGAGCTATAGATTGCCGAAGAAAGAGTGAGCTTCTCGTCGTACAAGCGCCCCGGGCGGGCGTCGTCGTAAGCCCCAAAGCGTAGACGTAGCCAAGCCATCCTCGAGTTGAGTGGCTTTTTTTTTTCCATGAGGCGGTGCGGGGAAGAAGCAGGAGAAGTTTGGCCGAACATTTGCCCGGCTTTTGCTCGCCTTGCCGCTCTATGCGCTTACACTTCTGTGTGACGTGTGACAAGACGCTCGCCTGCTTTGCTACGCGAGTTCCATCTTTCCCACGCTCTGCTCCTAGGCGACAACGTCGGCTAAACGATCGTTTTTTGCGCGGCGGAAAGCTTTCTTTCTTCCCCCACCCCCGCGTCGACGCAAGCGGCCCACACGCCACCCCGCTTTGCGAGCTAAACCCAACATTTGGCCCGGGCGTCACTCCTTTTCTAACTTCGTACGCAGAACGTTGACGCTTCTCGCGGGCCACTCGTGATCACGCGAAGCGGTCGCACCAAGCGCCAAGAGGGGGACTGAGTGGAGCCCCGCACCGAGATGGTCTGGATGACGTGGTGTTGTTCATCGTGGCTGTGCCTGCTGTGCCTGGCGCGAGGAAGCGAGGTCGAGGTGGATCTCGCGCCGCAGAGAAACGGTTCAAAGGTCGGCTCGGCCAACGACAGCAACGTTCATCTCTTCCAACACGGAGAGACTCCGTCTCGCCTCTGCCCGCCTGTGATTAAGGTCAGAGAACGAGTTTGTGACGAGATGCAAAAAGCAGAAAAGTGCAAGGAAAAAGGAGGCGACGAAATTCGAGCTTTAAAGAAGAAATCCAGCAGAATCACGTGTGCGCTCTCAGCTTGGCGCGCGTCGGAACTCTTTCGTCCTTTGCTGGCCCTACTCGGCGACATCGGCAACGAACTGCACACGAGCATGAGCTAGACTTGATGTGCAGACGCGTTGTTCTAGCCAAGGATGCGGGGGATGATACTGACAGAAATCAGCAGCTTCTCGCTGGCAGCTTTCTCGTTGGGACAGTTGCAGAGCAACGAGGTGCGACCAGCACGTCGCAAAAGGGTCCTGCACGAAGTTGGCGTTTTGTAGACTTACACCGAGCTCCCCGAAACCCAGCATTGTACGCCAGAAATGCAAAAGAGTGCAGCTCGCAGCGTCCAGCCACAGCTTCATGCTGCCCCATGCAGGCTGCATTGTTGTGCTCTCTGCGCGAACGCTGGCTGTCAAAAGATGTGGGGAACAACGTCGACGACCAGCAAGTCGGCCAATATCATCTTGAAATGAACTGCCGAGCGCACACGAGTGCGACGAAAGGACAGGCTGCAGCGGAACAGCCTGTCCATCGTGTACTGTCGGAAGCGACACGGGACGAGCCCAAGCCTCCTTGCGGTCATGACAACAGGGCGGAACGACAAGTCCGGGCGCTTTCTTCAAATGACCAAGCGAGTTCCTGCTTATCTTGAATCAAAGCTCGTCCGCGCCTATCAACGCTGGTGCTGCAATTCGGGTCGATAGGCGACCGGGATCGCCGACGTGCTTTTTGCGCTTCCAACCACCGCGCGATGTCGTGCAGTGCAGTAAATTACTGTAGCGGCAAAAAGAGTAAGCAGATGTCTGTTCGCTGGCCAAATGTCATGCAGCTGAGTTGCAACAATGAAACGAGAATGGATCGTTCGCCAAGAGCCAAGCAAGCAAAGCGAGAAAGGGTTCACCTCCGTCATAAGTTACAGCACAAAAGTCGGCTTTGCCGAGCAGAACAACAACACGACGACTTTGCCCAGCTCATGCTGGCAGAACGCGTCGGAAACGACACAAAACAAAACACGACGAGTCGGCCAAAAAAAAAAAAAAAAAAAGAAAGCGGCGTGCTGCTGCTGCTGCCGCTTGGATTTTCCCCGAGTAAATTCATTTTCAGCCTCAAAATCGCCAAAAATTTTGTGGAGCAACACTTGCGCACCAGCACAGCAAGCAGGAAAAAAAAAAAAAAAAAAAAAAAAAGCAACAAATAAAAATCATCCGGCGGCGGAGCTCTGATTACCATCGCTTCTGCCTCATGTTCAGGCACGGAGCGGTATGCTTTCTCGTTGTTGATCGCATTCATCCTCGTCTACAGTCCATAGCCAGCCAGCCAGCCAGCCAGCAAGCAAGCAAGCAAGCGGACGGTCTAGGCTGACTTCCTCGCAAAAGCTGCGTTGCTCGCTCAAAGGGACAGCTCATTCTGCTTGCTGCAAAACTCTTTTTTTTTTTTTTTTTTTAAGATCACGCTCTTGACGTCGACAATCGGCTTAGCCGACGCCGCATCTCTCGCCATCTCCGTCATCATCATCATCATCATCACCATTCGCAAGGTGGCAGCGACGCTCTGCAGCAGTAGAAAATCGACCTCTGAAGCGCACTCGAGTCTGAACTCAAGTGACTACCTTGCCTCATCGCTGGATCCGACTGGCTACAGCTCTCTCTCGCTTGATGCCATCCTACTCGACCTACGATCCATCGAGTCAAATACGCTTTCCCTCGGCTACAAACTTCTTTCTATCACTAGCCGGATCGACACCCTCAGCGACTCAGCGACTCAGCCCCTGCAGAATCACGCTCGGTTGCATCCTTGCTCGGGACAGTTCACCATCATCGGCTCTTCCGATTCCTAGCATCGCCCTTCCTCTCGCTGCGGAGCGCCTGTTGTCGCAGACCGACTCAGCTTTGAAGCCAAGTCGGAGCTGACCGCAAGACAAACAGCGCAGCTATCATATTGCATCCCGACAGCATCTCAGCCATGTCTCTGTAACGGCAGCTTTTCTCAACATCGTTGCCGCATTCGCTGGGCGTGGCTGCTTCCCTCGTTTCCACCAACCAAGAGAACACTACCATATCAACAGGATCCAGCTTGCAAATGTCCGCACACGATCGCTGCTTCTCTCGAAACCTGCTCCATGCTTAGGCGGCCACTACCAAGCTCTCTCTCCATCCGTCCACTATGACGCTCGATTCGCCGTCGTGGCAACAACGGCACGACACAATACGAGATGTTCTCCATTCCAAATCCGTCAGGGCCGCAGCTCGCGACTTTCAAATCAGCCACACCAGTCTACGCTCGGACAACTCAGACACAAGCAAGAGCGATGCCGACATCTCTCCACCCACTCTCGCCAAGCTGCTCGACATCAGCCTCGTTATCGCCTGGTCCGCCCATGGTCTCTCGCCAAGCAAGGATCCCAACCCTTTCAGAGCTGCGGCATGTCCATCCCTCCAACATCTACGTCAAGCCAGCTTGCAGGCGCAAGATTTCAAGACCATCAAGGTGCTCCAGAAGAGCGCAGGCAGTCTCGTCGAAGTGGTCAAGAACCGCCTCGATGGTCGTGTCTACGTGCTCAAGTCGCTTGTCAAGGGCTTTGCTCGACGTAATGCCGCCATCCAGACTCCCATCAACGAGACAAAGCTGCTTCAGCGCAACTCCGAAAATGGTCAGGCGCTCCAGCTGCTCACCCCGCAGCTGCTGGCGGCGTTCCAAACCCAAAACTCGGTTCACGTACTAATGGAGTATGTTCCCAGCGGCGACTTTAGCGAACTTCTCATGGCGGCGAGCAACTGCGGTGCCGAGTATCCCGGACGAGCCGCAACAGGTCTTCTCACCGAAGACTGGATCCTCAGGTACAGCGTCGACATGATTCAGGCCATCGCCTGGGTGCACGCTCAAGGCTTTGCTCACCGAGACATCAAGCCAGGCAACTTTCTCTTGGACACCAGCGGTCATCTCAAGCTCTGCGACTTTTCCAGCGCAGCTCCCTTCAGCGACTTTCACGTCGCAGACCTCTCCGGCAGATCAAGCCGAGCTAGGCGCTCCTCGTCATCGACAGAGCGCAAAGTATGGGCCTTCTACTGCTCTCAACCCACAGGCACCTGCGACTACCTATCCCCCGAAGTGCTCGAAGCAGAGGAGCGGAAAGCACTCGAGAGACAGAGGCAACTTGACATGTCAAGCCTCGACGACATTCTTGGCTTGAAACGAGCAAGTTGCTCGTCTTCCGCAAATGACGCCGGCGCAGGCCCACAAGAGATTGCTGGTCCATACGGTCCCGAGGTCGACTGGTGGAGCTTTGGTGTCATGCTGTACGAGATGCGATTCGGTGTCCTGCCTTTCTTTGCCAGCAAGATGGAGGAGACCTACGAGAAGATCAAACATCACAAGACCTCGCTCACCTTTGACACCTCCGTTGTCTGTTCAACGCACCTCAAAAGTCTCGTTCAGGGCCTTTTGACCGCAGCTCGCCATCGCCTGGGTCGAAGATCCTCCGAAGAGGTCCAACGGCACGCCTTCTATCGTGCAGAGAGCATCGACTGGTCCAAGCAATGGCCTCTGCAGCCTCCGTTCACACCCAACGCCGATGTCGTTGACCTGCAATCTCCACACGCAGCAGCCATGGCCACCAACGGCAACCAGCAAGGCGCTCCTTTGAATGGCATTGCTGCACGTCTGCAGGACAACTCGTTTTCCGTCGTCTCGAGCTTGCCTTCCTTCTCTGCTTTGTATGCTGGCAATCCCGACGATTTTCCAGCCTTTGCCGACTCACGAGAGCTCGAGTCGGACTCGGTTCGACAGCAGCGCGACTGGTGGAGACGCGAGGCAAGTCCGGCCAACAATCTGGACGGCAGCACAGCTCATAACCTTGCCGAAGCACCAGCTGCGGAAGCGGCAGAGGCGGTCGATGCTACAGCTCCCGGCATGCCTCGATCTTCCTCTTCGCCGGCCGTGGTGCTCAACTCGTCTTCACAGTCCATCACCCTGTGCGACATCGGCTCCTACAAGGCCGGAGCCAACTCGCCGTACGTCTCCCGTTCGGCGCCGCGATGGTCCGACTGCGATGTTACTTTCATCGGATTCAGCTATCTGCCCCACCGCGATGCCTTTTCAGCTTCAGCGGACCATGAAGCTCCCTCGCCAGGCGAAATGTCGACCGCCGCCAGTTTAGATGACCTTGCTCACAGATCGGAAGCTTCGCCGAGCGGATGGCCTGCAGGCACACCCGTCGCATCTACACCGTTCCACAGAGGAGGCGGGCCGTGCTCGCAGTCAATCACGATGCTGCCGACGCCTCCTTCTTTTGCTCCAAGTCCTGTCGGCCCTGTAGAATCGGCTCAGCACGCCACTGCAAACCCTGTCAGGCCGTCTGCAGTGCCCTTCTCGCAGCAGCAGAGCTTCGTCACGCCCGCTCGCAAGCCGTCGTACATGGCCATGCACGAGCGACTTCGCCAGCTGCAGGGACAAGAGGCGCCCATCCCAGAAGACGCTCTGGCAAGCCTCACACCAGCTGTTCCACCCTCGCCTTATCCTTTCCCGGTTGCCTCGGTCGCCCGCACATCCAAATTCACAGGCGGGAAGAAGCCATTGCTGCATCGTCGCGACTTGGACCGGGCAAGATCCGCGACACCAGGCGGAGGAAGCGTCGGATCCGATAGTCGCCAGTCCGGAGGCAGTAATGCTGTCCGAGAGATGTCGGAACGCGAGGCATGGGATGAGATGATGGCGGCGGTGCAGAAAAGCGTGCGCAAGAAGCAGCCTGTCGCACTCGTGCCAGCTACTCCCTTGACTTCGTCGACCGCCCGTCCCGCAGGCCTGCCTCGCTCCTCCATCGACCCACAGCTGTCTGCTTCCAAGCCTACCACGACGCAGCCGCTGTCAAAACGTGCGCAGCTGCAAGCTAGGCCAGACGTGCCGGTATCACGCGCTGCCTCTACTCGTAGGGCTTTGCAGTCCTTGAACGCCCCACGCCAGCCTGCCGAGACATCCGAGCCAGCAGACCAACGGAATCGCGGAGAAAAAGCCACCTTGAAGGCGCAGCCATCCTCGGGCACACTTCGGCAACGCAGGTCGAGAGCCAACCTGATCGCTCCGCGGGCCACCTTCAAGGTGATCCCGCCCGAGTCTTCCCCAAGCAGCTCACCACCGCATCTAGGCTTCTTGAACGAGTCGCCGCACTTTGGCGCCATGACCCAGAACCAGCATGCCATGGACATCGACATGTACGATTCGGACGCGTCGGACGACTCTACCAATGGTCGACGCAATCTGAGGCACAAGAAGAGCGCTCGTCAGCTGCTCATCAGGGCGCAGGAGCGCGGCACACCCACCAAGCCCAAACGTGCCCAGAGTCCGCCTCTGACGGACGCTTTCGCATCGGCTCCGTCGGTGGCAGTGGTGCTGGAAGCAGCAGCAGCCCGCAGCTCATCGCCCATCTTGCTGAGCGACCACTCTGCCCGCTCATGCCACTCGTCTCGCGACGTCTCGTATGAGCGTGGATTGGACTTTGGTCCGACATCGCACCGTGTCAGGTCCGGTTCGGTGCAGATCTCGGGCAAAGAATCGCCTGATCTCAGCAACGAGGCGCTTTCCTCGAGCTTGGGAAAGACGTCGGTGACATTTGCGCCGATGGCGTACGTGCCCGTGCTTGGAGCGATTCCGCCTTGGCGCGATGGGAGGGACGGTGCTGGCAGCTCGGACGGTCATGGTGACGGTGTAGGATCTGCACGCGAGACGAGTCGCACGGCAAAGACGATCCGACGCAAGGACAGCGGCGAGATGCTTTCGCAGTATCGCAAGGCCAAGGGCATGGGTCGAGCGACGAGCATGCTCTCGCTCAGCGATCGCGCCAAAGCGGATGCTGAGGCTTCGGCACCTGCTTCTTCGCGACCTGGGACGGCCTTGTTGTCTTCATCGCCTGCCAACGCGGATGGCGAGGATGATTTCATCTTGGGCCACGTCGAGAGCCGCATGCGCTTGATGGCGCCCGGTGGCAGCTTGCCTGGACGTACGATTCGACGCTTTTCGAGCGTGCTGTCGCTGAAAGAACGCGAGAAGGTCACGATCGAGCGGCCTTCCAGCCAAGACGGGACGTCCAAGACGAGTCGAGGCTTTGGCCGGATCAGAAGCCGCCTCACTTCGTCGACGTTGTGCGAAGAGCCGAACGAAGAGCTCGCAGCAGAGGACGCCAGAACCAAAGCGGACAAGCAGGGCTCGATGGAGACTAAGGGCAGTAGAGCATATCAAACCAAGCATACCTCTTCTAGGCTCGGTGGGCGAAAGATGGGAGAGACGCTGCCGAGGTCTTTTGCCATGCGGAACTCTTCGTCGTCGCTGCAAACTTCGACAGGCGTCTCTGCGCGGCAAAAGCAACTGAGCGCCACTTTGGAAGCTGCTCCGGGCACAGATTCGCCAGCCAAAGCCGACGCGAGCCTGTTGACGGGACTCAATCACCGCCACACCGCGCTTCAAGGGTCGTTGCTCGGTCTGGAACAGCGACTGGCTCGTCTCAAGGCTCGACTTGAGGACTAGATCCAAAGACTTTGATCGATACCATCCATCCATATCTGCATACGAAGGACAGCATTTCAGCATTTGCATACCAACAACCCCTCTCCCATTCTCATTTCGGACATTTTCCTATGCATTCACACTTCATCGCAATCACTGCACTGCTTTTCACTCTCTTTGGCATGGCGTTGCATGGACAAAGCGCGAGACTGCGCTTCAGTCGTAGAGAATGTCGATGAGGACGGCTTGCGAAGTGAGGTGAGCCTCGCACTTGGGTTCGACGAGGATGGTCTGGGTCTGATCGACCAAGATAGCGGGACCCTGGATGGTGGTGCCGTGCTGGAGCTGGTCGAGCTTGATGATGGGCGTCTCGAGCCGGCCCTGCTGGTCGAAGTACACTTTCCGCGTTGCCAGCTTCTCGACCTTGCTCGTATCCGCCGGCTTGCTCTTCCGCTCGCCGAACAGCGACCGGTACTCTGCGAGCACCGTCTGGCCCAACGAGTCGAACGACTTGCCAATACCCTTGACGCGGATATCGTCGACGATGATCTCCTTGTCCTCCAGCACAAACCCAAACTCCTGCTTGTACTTATCCATAAAGACACGCTCGAAGTCCCACCCGCCACCTGCCGGCTGGAGCGTCATAAGACTCGTATCCGTGCCCTCGTAGCGCAAATTCAGCAGCGTCTGCAGCTCGATGCGCTCCGCCCGAAAACCCTGCGCCTCGAGCTCGCCCTTCACCTTGCCGCGCAGCTGCTCGACGCGCTTCTCAATGCGCTTCTTCGCATCCGACTCGGCGCCGCCCCACGTCTCGGAGCACGGCTCCTGGTGCTCAAACACGCGATCCGCCAACGCCATCCCATACGCACTCAAGATGCTCGAGTACTTGTGCACAATAACCGTGCGAATCCCCAGCGAGCGCGCGAGCGAACACGCATGCTGCCCACCCGCCCCACCAAAGCTCGCCAGGATGTGCTTGGACGCACTGTACCCGCGCGCCTCGGTCAGCGCGCGGATCGGCCGGCACATGATCTCGTTCGCCACGCGGATGAAACCCTGCGCCACCTCGTCCACGCTCAGCTCCCCGCGTCCCGCCGCGGAGGCGCTGTTGATGTGTTCCGTCAGCTCCCGAAAAGCTTTTTCGCTAGCATCCTGGTCCAAGCCCTGGTTCTCGTCCGGCCCGAAAATCTTGGGGAACATCTCCACCGCCAACCGGCCCGTGACGAGGTTCGCATCCGTAATCGCCAGCGGCCCGCCTTTGCGGTAGCACGTCGGACCCGGGTGCGCCGACGCCGACTCTGGCCCTACAGCGAATAAACCATTGCGGAAGAACAACCGGCTACTGCCCCCACTCGCAACCGTGTTGACGTCCAGCTGCGGACTCTGGATGGTAATGCCGTCGAGCGTCGTCTCGAAGACCTGCTCGTACTGCCCGTCGTATCGGCTCACGTCGGTCGAGGTGCCGCCCATATCAAACCCAATAATCGGCCTTCCGTCGTCTTTGTCGTAGCTCGTCAGAGCCATACCGACCACGCCGCCCGCCGGACCAGAGATGATCGACTTGAGCCCCGAGAAATGGTCGACAGACGTCAAGCCGCCGTCGGACATCATGAACTCGACTTTCGTCCCTGCCTCGCCCGAACGCAGCGAGTCCTGGAACCCGGAAAAGAAGCCGTCGATGTACGCCTGCAGCACAGGTGTGAGGTACGCGTCGGCAGTGGAGGAGGTGGCGCGCGGCACCATCTTGATCATGGGCATGAGCTGGCTGGAGCAGCTGACTGTCTCGAAGCCGACGTCGAGCGCGATGCGCTTAATGATCTCTTCGTGGCGGGGGTAGGTGTAGGAGTGCATGAGCACGACGGCGAGCGAGCGGTAGCCGTGTTCGTGGTACAGGGCATGGAGCTGTTTATGGAGCAGTGCCTCGTCGGGCTTTTTGAGGATGGCGACGGCCTCGCCGGAGATGCCACGCACAATCTCGGGTGGACCTGTAGGGTTGCCGTGCTCATCGTAGGCGTTTGGAGGCTGGTCGGTGCCAGAGTACGGCTTGGTGATCTTGCTGATGTACTCGCCGCTCGCCTCCAGATCGAACTGCACCGCATTGTCCCTCGCTTTCGGATCCGAAGTATACCCCACAAGCGTCACCCGCTCGTCCACCTCCAACACACCATGGTACAGCACCTCGGGCTTCTTGATCGCCAGATCAAAAATGCTCGGCCGGCTCTGATTCCCAATCTGAACCAAATCCTTAAACCCCTTCGTAATCACGAGCGCGTGCCTCTCGCCCTTGCGCTCCAACAGCGCATTGGTCGCCACAGTAGTAGAAAGACGGATGTAGTCGATCTTGGACGTATCGATCTTCTCCCCACGTGGGATTTTTATGCCGTAAGCCTGCTCGAGGATGCGCCGTACACCTTCGGTGGGTGCGTCCTTGTAGTTGGCCGGATCGTGCGAGAGGAGCTTGATGACGATGTCTTGAGGTTGCTCGCCGCGTTTGGAAGGTGGGATGCGACCGAGGCAGTCAGTGAATGTGCCGCCTCGGTCGATGGCGATCTGGATGCGGTTTGACATTGTTGTTGTGGATGATGGAGTGAGTGAGTGAGAGTAGCGAAGATGGATCGTGCGTTCGTTTGTTCGTCGATGCTGAGTAAACGCCGCTAATTTTGCCGAGCTAGAATTTTCTGAAAATTGTGATGGTCAGAGAGATGTAACATTCAGAAAAAATGCAAAATCGCACGAGTGGAAGCAGCAAAGCAAAACTGCGCACGGATGGGTTTCGCTCGATTTGCTGTTGGTCGTGGCTCGGCAGAGTTGCAGTGCGTGCGGTGCGGAAAGCGAAGTCGAGCTTTCTTTCTTTCTTCCCTTTCTTCCCTTTCTTCCACCTCAACCACATCCATCATCGAGCTAAGGAGCCGACACCATGATCCGCGGCTTGCAGGCTTTTCTTCATGATCGCGGTCTCACCCAGTCCGCACCGCTCTCGGCACTAAAAGACACTCGTCTCGGCATCGACCTCTCCACCTACCTCAAGCAGCTCCTCTCCAACCCTTCCACTTCAGAACCACTCGTCGCTGCTCTCGGAGGCGCACCCATCGCCCTCATCTCTCACATCGAAAATGACTTGCGCGCGCTCGAAAAGGCTCGCGTAAAGCCTGTCTTTATTCTCAACGGCATTCCGCCCAACAAACGAGTCCGCCCCTTTTCATACGAAGATCCCAGAGTCAAGCAGCGCCATCGCGCATGGGAGGCTTACGAGAACGGTCAAGTCGACGTGACACACTCGCTGCTCTCTGCAAGCAATTCCTTGCATCATCCAGATCTCTACCGCGTTATCCTGCGCGCTTTCCGACACAGGCACGTCGAGTTTATGGTCGCGCCGTATCTTGCCTCAGGCCAACTCGTCTCGTTGGAGCGTCACTCCAAATCGTATATCCACGCCATCTACGGTCCAACGGAAGTCTTGCTCTTTGACCGCGTCGACCGCCTCATCACCTCTCTCAATCTTTCCGACTCTACGTTCCAGTTCGTCTCCAAGCAAGCCGTGCTCAATGAGCTCAGGTGCAATGAGGAGCAGTTCCTCGACCTCGGTCTGCTTGCTGGGAGCGACCTCTGCGGCACTTTCCCCGCCTTGCAAGATTCCAGCTTGGGCGCTCCACCACCGCACGCCGGAGCACCCCCAAATCTGCGTCACATCAACGAGCTCGTAAAACAGTACAAGGGCGGCTACCCGCTCGTCGCTGCCTTCGAAGGCCACCCTACCGTCCAAAAGATCAACTACCTCGATCAGTTCTGCCGCGCAAGAACCACCGTCAAGTTCTGTCTAGTGTTGTCCGCGGAAGAGGGGCGCGTGCTGCCATTGCCGCTGGCCACACCGCCTCCACCACTCTCGCTCGGTTCGGCACCGGCTCACATCGCTCCTAACGGCGCTGGCCCCGCGGCAGGCGGTCCGCCCATCGGCTCTTCCAACGGCGGCACACCCATCCTCACTGCTGCCGACGTCCCAGTTGACATTCATGAGGTGTTTTCGCACCGCCTTCCCGACGAAGTCTTCCTGCATCTTTCACGAGGGCTTGTAGGTCCTCAGGTGCTAGCCAGCTTGACTTCGGGCCACGTCATCGAGGCGCCTCCGCTCGACAATGGCGAGAGCGAAGACTACCGACGCTACGTGCGTGAGACGCTCACCGAGACGCCCCAGTCTCCGCGCTGTGTAGCTGTCGCTCTTGCTGCTTCGGTTCTCAACGGCTTCTGGTCGTCGCGCAAGATCTCGGGCATTTACTACTTCGCTCCCTCGGCAGACCACCCGATCCCGCACGACTCGGCGGCGACGCTGCAGCTCATCAACCGCATCAACCAGTGGAACGTCTCGAATCGCTTTATCGAGGAGGAGCTGCGGCGTCAGAATTCTTCCACCATCGACATTGCGCTCTGTCTGGGTGCGACGACTTCGGACCAGCTCGCGAGCCGCACCAAAACCCCGCGCGTAAAGTTGCCCGATGGATCCACGTCGGCGCTCGAAAAGAAGGACGAGATCGTCGCCAACACCATCTGGCGGATGCTCGAGCTGCGCGGCTTCCTGAACCATGCGCACCTGCACACTCCCTACGCACGTGCGCTCTACCTCGCCCTCAAAAAGAGCAAGCTCAACGACAAGCTGCAGGAGCCGCTCTACCTCGCCCTCGAGCTGCTGCGCGGTGGGGCGCTGCATGCCAACTACTTTGGCGGGCGCAGCTACTCCGGCGGGCCATCCTACGGTGACGAAACCGAGAAGCGACACATGCTGCTGGTGATGCGCACGGTGTCGCTGCTGCAGATGGCGTTCCGGCCCGCGCAGTGGACGGCGCCGCTGAGCCGCGAGTTGCTCGTGTTCAATGCGTTCGTGAAAAGCACTACGCGGGCGATGCGCAATTTGATCGAGATGATCAGCCTCTCGCTGCTGCTGCGCGGCGACGCGCGGAGGAACCGCGACGACTATCTGGATATCTCGCTGTCGCTTCCGTTCCAGACGGACGTCAATACGGGCATGGGCATCCTCGTCAAATGTTACCTGGATGGGCTGCTGACGTACCGCGGCGGGCCGGTGCTGCCGGAACAGGTGGACGACCCCGAGGTGGTCGAGGCGAAACAGGGCGTGCTCGGCGCACTGGATGATACGTTTGGCAATGTGAGGGATATCAAGCAGGAGCTGGGGAGGAGCTTTAGGTTCTGGGCAGCGGTGCTCGTGGCGATCGAGACGCTGGATGCCGAGAATGCGATTAGTAAGGACGTGGTGGGGCAGTTTAGGGAGGCGGATAGGTGGTTGCAGCCGCTGGCTAAGCTGCCTTAGGTGGGGTGCATGCGCTGGAGTTGCATGCGCGATTCTGGAGGCTAAGCTGGTGGGAAGACCGCGCTGGACGGCGGAGAGGGTTCAAGCGTTGTACTTCGTGCACATCCATCGGAAAAAAATGCAACAACCTCCTAACGCAAAGCCCACATGAAGGAGATCTGTGCTCGCTATGGTCGCGCGCTCAGGACCCTCTCAATTCGTACATAACGTAGTTCACGTAGATGCGAGATTCACGTAGATGAGAGATTTTTTGGATCAAGATCAGACCGTCTCTGAGAGCCGCTGAATTTTCGCAATTTTGGGCGGCTCTCAGAGACGGTCAGTCCAACGGCTCTCAGAGCCACCCAAAAATGCGAAAATCCAACAGCCCTCAGAGCCGGTCAGTTCCACACCTATGTGAATTGAATTTTCCAATTTTTCAAATTTTCGAAAATTTCAGGCAGCAGCTCCACTATC